>QNTS01004201.1:99993-110268 GCA_003317085.1 Hucho hucho | reverse complement strand
GGAGGGAGAGAGAAACAGGGAGACAGAGAGAAACAGGGAGACAGAGAGCATGGAGGTAGAGAGAAACAGGGAGACAGAGAAACATGGAGACAGAGAGAAACAGGGAGACAGAGAAACAGGGAGTCGGAGGGAGAGAGAAACAGGGAGACAGAGAAACAGGGAGACAGAGAGCATGGAGGTAGAGAGAAACAGGGAGACAGAGAAACAGGGAGACAAAGAGAAACAGGGAGGTAGAGAGAAACAGGGAGACAGAGAGAAACAGGAAGACAGAGAAAAACTGGGAGACAGAGAGAAACAGAGAGAAACAGAGAGACAGAGAGAAACAGGGAGACAGAGAGCATGGAGGGAGAGAAACAGGGACTCAGAGAGAAACAGGGAGACAGAGAGAAACAGGGAGACAGAGAGAAACAGGGAGACAGAGAGCACGGAGGGAGACAGAGAAACAGGGAGACAGAGAGCAACAGGGAGACAGAGAGCACGGAGTGAGAGAGAAACAGGGAGAAACATGTACCTGGAACCCAAAAGGGTTCTCCCATGGGGACAGCTGAAGAACCCTTTTGGGAGGAAGAAACCCTGCGTGTGCTGCTACACTCCTGTTCTGTCTGTATGGACGTTTGGGCCTCTGCCTTCACTGTGGGTGTAGCTGTGTCGTGCCTAATTGCCGCTTCCAGCTATATTATTATTGGTGGTGGTTGTGTCGGTGGCAATAAACATGGCCTGCTTGTGTTCACGATGACATGCCGATTATTGCATTTCTACCACTAGCTGGCTAAATAAGAACTGTCCTAATTGCCAGGGGAGGAACGTTTGAGACAAGCTGTTTTATTTCCAAATGGGACCCGATGGTCCCTGGTCCAAAGTAATGCGGTGTGGACGGGAAAAGAGTAGCATTTGGGATGCTGTCTGCTCTGTTGGTCAGTAACTAGTTGATTTAGTGTGTTTTTAAATGTTTTCACTTGCTGCCTGGGATCTGAGTATTTCTGATGAACTGGCAGTAAACCCCAAGAAGACAAAAATAAGGATTTTTCCAGAGAAGATCCAGATCTCAGGGAATTAGACCAAAGTTCTCAATTGGTACAAAATATATAGAGTACTGCACACACTACAACTACTGAGGTTAAAAATAAGCTCAACTGGACACCTTAATGAGGCAGTGAATGAACTGAGAGAGAAAGCACACAGGGCATTCTACGCAATTAAAAAAACGAAATAAAATTGAAATACCTATTAAAATTTGGCTAAAACGAATTGAATGTGTCATTGAACCAATTGCACTTTATGGCAGCGAGGTGTGGGGTCTCTGCCTGCCCGGTTCCCCTCTCTCCAATGGGATTCTCTACCTCTAACCCTATTACAGGGGCTGAGTCACTGGCTTACTGGTGCTCTTCCATGCCGTCCCTGGGGGGGGGTGTCGCTTCAGTGTGTTGGGTCACTGACGTGATCTTCCTGTCCGGGTTGGCCCCCCCTCCGTGGGGGAGATCTTTGTGGGCTATACTCGGCCTTGTCTCAGGATGGTAAGTTGGTGGTTGAAGATATCCCTCTAGTGGTGTGGGGGCTGTGCTTTGGCAGAGTGGGTGGGGTTCTATCCTGCCTGTTTGGCCCTGTCCGGGGGTATCGTCGGACGGGGCCACAGTGTCTCCCGACCCCTCCTGTCTCAGCCCCCAGTATTTATGCTGCAGTAGTTTATGTGTCGGGGGGCTAGGGTCCGTCTGTTATATCTGGAGTATTTCTTCTCTCTTATCCGGTGTCCTGTGTGAATTTAAGTCTATTCTATCTCTTTCTCTCTTTCCTTCTCTCTCTCGGAGGACCTGAGCCCTAGGACCATTCCTCAGGACTACCTGGCCTGATGACTCCTTGCTGTCCCCAGTCCACCTGGCCGTGCTGCTGCTCCAGTTTCAACTGTTCTGCCTGCGGTGTCACGTCCAGGCCTGATTTAGCAGGCTGGCGTGTTTAGTTTGTTTTGTTTAGGAGGGTTTTTGTTGTTCTAGTTTATATATTTCTATGTTGGGTTGATGGTTCCCAATTAGATGGCAGCTGAGTGTCGTTACCTCTAATTGGGAACCATATATATGTTTGTGGTTTTTCCACTGGTGTTTTGTGGGTCATTGAATGTGTTAGTATAGTATGTTTAGTGGTGTGTGCCTGTTTCGCCACACCGGAGTTACGATCTTTATTTGTTTATTGTTTTGCCAGTTACGTTACGCGAAAATAAAGTATGTATACTGGATACCTCGCTGCATCTTGGTCCGTCCCTAAAAGAAGATTGTGACATGCGGCTATGGAACCCTGACCTGTTCACCAGACGTGCTACCTTGTCCCAGACCTGCTGTTTTCAACTCTCTAGAGACAGCAGGAGCGATAGAGATACTCTGAATGATCGGCTATGAAAAGCCAACTGACATTTACTCCTGAGGTGCTGACCTGTTGCACCCTCGACAACCACTGTGATTATTATTATCTGACCCTGCTGGTCTTCTATGAACATTTGAACATCTTGGCCATGTTCTGTTATAATCTGCACCCGGCACAGCCAGAAGAGGACTGGCCACCCCTCACAGCCTGGTTCCTCTCTAGGTTTCTTCCTAGGTTTCTGGCCTTTCTAGGGAGTTTTTCCTAGCCACTGTGCTTCTACACCTGCATTGCTTGCTGTTTGGGGTTTTAGGCTGGGTTTCTGTACAGCACTCTGTGACATCAGCTGATGTAAGAAGGGCTTTATAAATACATTTGATTTGATGTGGGGTCCACTTGCAAAACAAGATTTCACCCAATGGGACAAACACCCCATTGAAACCCTGCATGCTGAGTTCTGTAAGATTCTCCTACACGTCCAGAGGAAAACTACAAACAATGCATGCAGGGCAGAATTAGGCCAATATCCACTAATAATAAAAACTCAAAAAAGAGCATTTAAGTTTTGGAAACATCTAAAATACAGTGACCCCCTCTCATATCATTACCAAGCCCTGCAATGCCAAGAGCTGAGCAAAGAAAAGAGTCCCCTCATCCAGCTGGTCCTGGGGCTGAGTTCACTAACCTGTTCTACTAACACACTGAAGCCTCAGGACCAGAACATCCAATCAATCAGAATAAACCAAATTACCACAAATTACTGATCAAAACCTTAGAAAAACCTTGACAAAGTACAGGCTCAGTGAGCACAGCCTTGCCATTGAGAAGGGTCGACACAGGAAAACCTGGCTCCCTGTAGAGGAAAGGCTGTGCAACCACTGCACAACAGCAGAACCTGAGACAGAGCTGCATTTCCTGACAACATGTCAAAAATATAAAACAATTAGGGAGTGTCATTTCCCCAAATTTGAAACCCTTATTCAAGGTTTCAAAGACCTCCCTGATGAGAGTAGGCTACCCATCCTGTTGGGGGAGGAAGCAGAAAGCTGTGGGTTGGCAGCGCACTACATTGCTGCCTGCCATAAGATGAGGGCTCCTGTAGAGAGACTATAGAGAGAGAGAGAGAGAGACTAGAGAGAGAGAGACGAGAGAGAGAGAGAGAGAGAGAGAGAGAGACTAGAGAGAGAGACTAGAGAGAGAGAGAGAGAGACTAGAGAGAGAGACTAGAGAGAGAGAGAGACAGAGAGAGAGAGAGAGAGTCAGTCAGTGTGTCAGGGGACCAGACTGATATACAGTCAGTCAGTCAGTCAGGGGACCAGACTGATATTCAGTCAGTCAGTCAGTCAGTGTGCCAGGGGACCAGACTGATATACAGTCAGTCAGTCAGTGTGTCAGGGGACCAGACTGATATTCAGTCAGTCAGTGTGTCAGGGGACCAGACTGATAGTCAGTCAGTCAGTCAGTCAGTGTGTCAGGGGACCAGACTGATATTCAGTCAGTCAGTGTGTCAGGGGACCAGACTGATCCAAGGAGCTGGGTTATTCTGCTAAGAGGAAGAGTCAGTGACAAGCTGAAGCTACTGTCTCAGAGCGCCTCCAGTGTCCAGACAGCAGCACTAAGATCAAACAAAGAGAGCAGAAACAGTACAGAGGTAGACAGTCGACAGGCCTCAGTATACATACTGTCTGGACAGCCCCTCACTCAGGGAAGGCCTTGTGGGAATACTGTAGTCTGTCACAACTCCTACTACCACTGAAATAGTTTGAAAGAATGTCTACTCTGTCAAACCGGACCAGCATCTGCCACGAGGGAACCGTGACAGAGTAGCCCAGAAGAGATGACAAGGTATTCAGAGAATGACTTGTAAAGAGATTGGTTGTGAGAGGTTAATAACAGAAGAATGGACATATAAGCTGTCTGTGTATAGACTGGCCCCTAACCTGTATGTGTATAGACTGGCCCCTAACCTGTCTGTGTATAGACTGGCCCCTAACCTGTCTGTGTATAGACTGGCCCCTAACCTGTCTGTGTATAGACTGGCTCCTAACCTGTCTGTGTATAGACTGGCCCCTAACCTGTCTGTGTATAGACTGGCCCCTAACCTGTCTGTGTATAGACTGGCCCCTAACCTGTCTGTGTATAGACTGGCCCCTAACCTGTCTGTGTATAGACTGACTCCTAACCTGTCTGTGTATAGACTGGCTGACAGNGAAAACCCGAGGAATTTCTGTCCTGGAAAAAGTGGTTTTGACAGATTGCCTCATTTAGAACCCCTCCCTTATGAAAATGCCCATATAAGGGCATATGAATGCAGTACCTATCGCTTCCTCTGGATGTCAACAGTCTCGAGAAAGTGTTCTGATTCTTTTTAGATGCTTTTAGAGCAGAGAAGAAGACGAATAAGGAAGTGTCCACACAGATGTCAATACAAGAAAATGCGCGTTCACGGCTGGCACGCTCTGTGGTTTTTTCCTTTCTTATCGCCCAGTTTATATTCCGGTTGAAATATTATACTATTTATACATAAAAGTGTTCCTAAGGATACATTTACAATTATGTTTGATTGTTCTTGGACAAGTTTATAGGTATAAGTTGAACGAGTTCTCTTCACGTTTCAATGGACGAAAGAGAGGCTCTATTTTCTCATTATAACGCGCCAACCAAACGGAGATTTATGGATATAATACATTACTTTTTCTAACAAAAGAACCATGGATTGTCTTTGTTGGACACTTGGGAAGCCCTCAGCAGAAGTTCTTCAAAAGGTAATTGATTTGTTTTCGCTGTGAAATGGGTTTTGTGTGAACCGCATGGTTTATGAATTTATGGTAATGGGAAAAATATGTGGGGGGCTATCCTCAAACAATCAAATGTGGTGCTTTCGCCGTAAAGCCTTTTTGAAATCTGACAACGCTGTGATATTGCCAAGAAGCAGAGCTTTTGATGACTATGAAACACTTGTATATTGATGCATGTTTAATAATTCAACTTTTGGATTTTGAATTTGGCTCCTTGCATTTCACCTGCTAGCACCCAACTGCTCCCTAAGAAGTTAAATCAGTAATGTCAATGCTACAGTAGGTAGTGAACAACATGCATACTTTTGTGCTGAGGGATTTGCCTGTATATGCAATTTAGTGACCAAAATCACCACAACATTTTAGATATTATTTTCTCCCCTTCAAAACCTAACCACTTAGCTGTATTAGCTTGTTGTCTCCTGTATCTCTTTTCCAAGGTGACCAATGTGACCATAGCTTTGGCATCTAATGTAATGGTAGTTTCTCGCCGGTAGACATTAGTGAAACCCTCTCTGGGCTGGCCACAGCACACTGAGACTGCAAGTGAGGGTGATGTAATGGCCTATCCCTTATAGTGACAACACCAGTGAAACAGTAGAGCTAGGGCTGTGTACTTACACTGTCAGCACTTGGTTGGTAATACCGCGGAATGAGTTGGCTGGGACCTCAGAGATGTAAGGATGATCAGTGATCTCACTGTGAGGAGAAACAAGAGGAAATGAGGTGGTGTTGCAAATATAGAAAACCTCATCAGAGTGGGAAATAGCTAAGTACATCTCCTGGCACTATAGTAACCACTGACACTAGACTAGCCAAGAAATATTGGGTTGGAAAACCCTCCCTATTACTGAAGGAAAGAGGTTTTGAGTATGGGATTTTATATGTAGAATACTATGGTCAGTGGATTGTAGATAGATTTGTAAGACAAATAACAAGTTCTGCCTACTAGTTTTCTT
This sequence comes from Hucho hucho, assembly GCA_003317085.1. Lineage (NCBI taxonomy): Eukaryota > Metazoa > Chordata > Actinopteri > Salmoniformes > Salmonidae > Hucho > Hucho hucho. Next base: position 104,162 of record QNTS01004201.1, on the reverse strand, counting down.
ACAGTATGAAGTTCATGTCCTCTGAGTGAATGTTGGTGAGATCAGGGAAGATGGTGAGGCCAGTATTGAAAATACCCCTAGAAGGAACCAACAAAAAAAAGAAGACTTAAATATATATAATTGATAAATTATAGGTCCTTGGTCCAAGCCAAATATTTGAAGACAAGTCTCATCTCTTGCATCTTGTGTTAAAGTAGCATTGTAAGTGGTTAGGAGGACTCACAATAGTGTTTTCAAAGCTGTCCGAATGATGCCTTTAATACATTGTATATGATGTCCAAAAGTGCTTACAGGTATTTCAGGTTTGGAAGGTTTTTAAATGCTTCTGGATCTATGTATGACAGACTCCTCGCATTCCGGATCTCTCTGAAATGGAAAACACAAAATGCTTAACCTTTTACTGCAGTGGGCTAAATCAGGGTCACACAGAGTGTTTCTTGGTGGTCTTAAACTAATCTACTTTGAAACAAAAGTATACCACTGGGAGCCCTCTGTCTGACCCCGTGTGTGTGTGCAATGTGCAGTGAACCACCGCCCACTCACCACCCTCAACCTGCTCCCCCCAGATTTCAGCCCCAAGGTTTGCATGCCTGTGTTCAATTAACCATTTCCTTCCACCCTTCCAGCCCATCCCACCCTCCACCTCCTCCATCCTACTCTCTCCACCCTCCTCCACCTCATCCCTCCGCCCTCAACCCTACCTCTCCCCAGCCCCCAGCCCCTTGGTCCCCCCCAGCCCCTTGGTCCCCCCCAGACCTCTGCCCTCAACCCTACCTCTCCCCTGTCCCCCTCCCCTTGGTCCCCCGGCCCCTAACAGTTGCCACCCTCCACTGGCCACAAGCAGCTGACAGGAAGCCCAACATTAATTTGTTTCTGACCCCTGGAGGAAACGGAGAGAGATGCCATTCTTATGTGGTGTGGCACAACCACTGGACCAATCAGCTCTGAACAGACCCTGGAGATCCAATTCAAATAACTGCCTAGGGGCTCGATCTTCTCAGGAGCGGGAGGTGTCTCAGAGCTGGAGATCTGTGGAAGACTAAATCCAGGACAGGGATTGGCCACAAAGAGAGCCTATCACAGAGGGGACAAACAATCACATCTCATCTAAAAGGTGAGACTGTAGATAACCTATAAGATAAAGATGGGGAGCTAGAGATGACCAGGACTGTGTATTAATTTGAAAACCAGTCTCAGTTGCATGACTAGGAGCCCATAAGCTCTCTCCCGCTTTCCTCTGGGTCTTTATGAGATGCTTGTACAGCAGCTAAGGTATGTTATTAGGGATGAAGGGATGAAGACCAAACACGTATACAAAACACAGGGTTGAAACCCAAAAGAAAGAGCGAGGTGTACCTTGAATAAATAACACTAGCGCACAATGATTATCACACGGGACGAGACCCGTAATCATCTGCGCACTCCACAATGGCACGAAAGCCAAAACATAGCACAGGTACTCACACGACCAATGGACAATGTAACAATAACCGACAGCCCAATGGTGAAACAAAGGGCACATTTATACAAATACAATCAGTGGGAATGGGGACCAGGTGTGCACAATGACACAGTTCCGGAGGGATCCGTATGCCAGGAAGTTTAAAGTAACTGGTTCCACATCCTTTTCTTTTTTTACTCAACTTTTCGGTCAGTGTTACCTGAATAAAATGTGTTGGCCCAAACTTGTTTTTGATCAATTTGTCTGATATGTTCATTCAACTAGAAATTATTATTTTGGCATTTTACCCCCCAAAAATGGCTGTGGAACTAGTTAAACACACACTGCTTTTAACATAAAGATTTTAACTTACATATTTGACACACATTGACATTGTACATGTTCATTTATACAGTAATTAGTATTCAACATGTCCTCACCTGGGATTTGAACTCACAACCTCTTGGTTCACAGTGTTCTAATCTTCCTGCTATGCCACCATGTCAGTCTCAATAACTGATTTTACCTGTATTGCTACACTTGCACTTCGAAATAAATCTCAACTCCATTAAAAGTAGTCAAGAAAAACTATTTGATTTATCAAGGAGTAACATTAAACCAGAGTAATATTCCCTGCCAACATTAGACAACTATACAGAAAAACCTAAAATTGCTTAAATAAATCAATTAAATCAATGATGCGAGAATTGTCCGATTAAAAGTGCTGTGTGTGTGTAACTAGTTCCACATACTTTGTTTTTTAGGTAAGATGCCATAAATAATACTTTCTAGTTGAATCAACATGAGCCTAATTGAGTGAACACATTAAGTTGACTGAAAGTTTGGGACAACTAAAAATGTAAAGTTCTGGTAACACTTTGACCGAAAAGTTGCGTAAACTAAAACAAGTCTGTGAAACCAGTTTCTTAATAATAATTTAGTTGACACAACTATATACAAATGCCTACAAACTGCCATTTTGTCAAGGGGAAATACACTTAATGTTATAGCCAGTAATGGAAATCAAGAGAATTTACTAGTTAGTAATGGTGGTCCTGTATGACTCAGTTGGTAGAGCATAGTTGGTAGAACATGGCACTTGCAATGCCAGGATTGTGGGTTTGTTTCCTGGGGCAACCAATAAGTAAACATGTATGCATGCATGACTGTAGGCACTTTGGATCAAAGCGTCTGCTAAATGGCATATATTATATTAGTAAGTCACTCACATGTGAGTGATTTTCTTCAGGTTATAGAATGAATGCCTCTCCAGCCTCTTCAGCGTCAGATCCACTGATATATATCTGGAAAAAAAACAATACTTCAACATGTCCAATCTACTGTCTGTTGACTCCATTCTAATGGCCACACATGTCCAATCTACTCAACTACCCACCTCTCACATAGCCTCTAAATACAATCATTTAACAGGTATGTACAGTATGCAACACTTTTACCTTAGTCATCAGTACCACTGCTTTCACTTGTTATTACTGAGTAACTAGTGTGTAGTTAGGGTGATTTAATGGCATATAAAATAAACAGAGACTTAGACTGAATCTATATGATAAATGTAATGAGTCTGTTCACTGTGAGAAAGCAGGCTTAGTATTTAAAGGGCAGTAGACTATACTATAGTAGATAGTAGCTAATCAATGATATTTCACTGCTCCCTAATTAAGGGGGTTGATCTCAAAAACTGATTACAGGTTAAAGAATGTCTCAATTATAGTATTCTATTTGCCAACATAGAAGCACCGGGCTACTATGTACTGGCTGAGGCTGAAGAGAAAAAAAATCTTCTTAGCTTTCTCTCTCTTTCCTCGTACCTGACTTGGACATAGCCATTGGCCTCACAGGCTGAGATCAAGGCTTGGCAGAATGTATATTTTCAGAATAAGTGTCTAAAAATAACTACATTTCTCATTTTCATCTTGCATTTAGCGTTTTAGCTTGGTGATACCCCTTTCCGCCTTCATGTACCTAGTGTATATTTTACCACATCAACTGAACCAGGGGTAGGCAACTAGATTCAGCCGGAGCCAGAAAATACTATAATGATAAAAATGTGTACACTGCAAATTGACCACAACTAACCCCAAAAAAGAGATTGTATTCGAAAATAATAATAATTTCATACTTTGATTAAATTCAGACACTGTCTATTTATTATTTTTTTTTTCAAACTTGGGAACAGATGTCCAAAATTATTTTTAGCTGAATGTCTGTTGATTTTACAGTCTTTTTTGACCAAAAACTAAAATCCTAAAACAGCACCAATCCATAGAACAGCTCTACTGGAATACCTTGCTGATGCCTAGGCCCTTGCGGTGGGAATGCCGACATTCCTATTCTAGGATGGCATTAACTGTGATTAGCAGACAGCAGTGATACCAAACAGAAAGCAGATCAGACAGAGAGAGAGAGAGAGAGAGAGCGAGGCTTGGATTTGTGATGTTTTTCCCCCTCTTTTGGATCAGATGGAGAATAAGAGACATGCAACAGGTGGTTTAGTAAGTCGCTGGAATTTAAATATAGCTTTATACAGCTTTGTGGCTTTAACAAGAAACATGTGATCATACTGATGATGAAAAAGGAAAGAGAAGAGAGAAAGAGAGAGAGAGATAGAGCGGGGAAGAGAGAAGAGAGATAGAGAGGTGGGAAGAGAGAAGAGAGAGAGGGGGAAGAGAGAGAGCTAGAGAGGGGGAAGAGAGGAGAGAGAGAGAGA
>QNTS01004201.1:75328-98561 GCA_003317085.1 Hucho hucho | reverse complement strand
GAGAGAGAGAGAGGGGAAGAGAGAGGAGAGAGAGAGAGGGGGGGGGAAGAGAGAGGAGAGGGGGAAGAGAGGATAGAGAGAGGGGGGAAGATAGAGGAGAGATAGAGAGTGGTGAAGACAGAAGAGAGAGAGGGGAAGAGAGGAGAGAGAAGAGAGAGAGAGAGAGAGAGAGGTGGGGAAGAGAGAAGAGAACTAGAGAGAAAGAGAAGAGGAGAAGAGAGAGCGCAAAGGTAGGGAATAACAGTGAGAAATAAGTTTATCATCCTGATGATTGTGTGATTCACAGGAATTTAAATACAAAGCTTTATGACTTTAACGAGAAGCTGGTGAATGTGATCGCGCTGATTGTGATTCACTCACATCCTTGATATGTTTACCAGGTTGGAGAAGACATCTCCAGGCACTGATTTCAGACGCGTCTCCAGAAGCCATCTGGAAGAGACGATAGAGGATTACGTTTACGGATCAACATGAAGTTTACAGGTCAACATGAAGTTTACAGATTTATGTACAGTTTACTGATTTATGTAAAGTGTACAGATCAACATGTAGTTGTTTGAACCCTATTCATAAGAAAAGCATTGGACCTTCCTCCTCCAGAGTCTCTAACATATCTGTAACAACTGATAAGCTATACAGTATACCCATTTCGGCCAGTTATGTATACTGTACTAATTTATCCTAATCCCTGGATGTAATGTTGAGATCTAGAGGGCTCCTTGTGCTGGTTTAGTTCAGTCAGTGTGCAGGGGTTACATGCCTGCCCTGGAGACACTCATCCACCTTACAGTGTGTAAGGTAAACTGTGCATGCTGCAAATCTTAGAGTTAAAAAGCAGACCCAAGATCACTGAAGACATGGATTCCTCTAGGACAGCGGGTGTCAAACAAATTTTGCCCCGGAGGCCACATTCAATCTTCAATGAGAAAATGCGCTAATAATAGTCCTCTATCCATAGTTTGGGGAATTTTCAATGCTCCCTGACTGTCTAAATCAAATCAAATGTTATTTGTCACATGTGAATAGAACAGATGTAGACCTGTAGCAAAAGGCCCGAAAATGGATAAGGAAGGTCCTAAATGGGCAGAAGTGAGTCCTGTTATGGTAGCGCTTCTGAGCGCCCCAGAACAGGATACACCCCGCCTCTAGATGCAGGAGAAGCTTGGCTTAGCTTGATGAAGGAGCTGAACTTAGACATGTAAATGATTAAGAAAACCACAGAGGAGTACACAGGAATTGAATTGGAAATGTACTAACCAGTCAGGACATATAATTACTCACTGTACTGCTTGGAGTGGAGACTGTAAAAGTAGCTATGCTTGCATACAGGAGGGGGCCTCTGGGCTAGTCCTGGGTATTGCATACCTAGGCCCACCTAAGGCCCCCAAGAAAAGGAAGCTTAGAGATGCGGGGAAGAACATNTGTTGGTTGGGTGATCGACTCTATCTTGAGCCACGGGCATGCTGGTTGGGTGATCGACTCTGAGAGGATAGATTGGCAAAATCCAGTATAAGCGATAGTGACTCGTGAATTGAGTCTAGTCCTAAAAACTGAATAGACCCTGTGGACCAGAGGAAACCCATCTCTTATACGCTCTCAAGGACTTATCACACACCGAGAACTGGTAAATATGATATGCATCTTAGACACGCTGTAAACTGATGTAGGAAATAGAAGTGAGAATACGTAGAAAATAACTGTATGCATTGGCTGTTGGTATTGGATAAAACGCTGTTGTATTGAACTTGTGCTGAATAAAAAGAGGGACAGTGGTAAAGCGAATTGGTCGTTTAACCCATTGAACCCTCACCAAAGGCACTTGCTGAGTTGAACTGAGTTAATCACTTAGGACAGACACAGCAATGTAGGATCTCGCACAGAGTTTAACTACCCTCTAAGGAGAGTAAAGGACGCTTACTGATGGGTAGTATCAGGGTTAAAACTCACCGGGCCGAGTAGTGGCTCAGAGATCGAGAAGAAACCTTGATGAGCAGTATCAGGGTTGATTCTCACTGGACCGAGTAGGGGTTCAGAAATAGAGGAGGAATACGAACACGTAGTATATGTCGACCGTCTGCAGAGTTGCACCAGGTTCAGTAAATCTAGTTTAAAACTCAAAAGGCCACATCTCTACCAGAAGGAATCGAAACTGAGAGTGACAACGGACAAGGCAGGAAACACATCGAGCTAGTTATAGCAACAGGAGTTCCGTCCGGGGGACTTCAAGTTCAGTGACAAACCAGTGGACTGAAATCTAAGGCCTAGTGGAGATAATACCTCACCTAGGTTGACCGAACCGCGACATTTGGCGCCCAACGTGGGGCTCGAGTAAAACTAGTAGAACCTAAAAAAACCTGGGATCAAAGAGAGTATACTACGCTGAGTAGGGCGCAAAGAGTCCACCTCAAACCCCTGGGGAAAAATAAATAAATAATGTTATTATGGCTGAAGGAGGAACGTAGTACAGATACCACATCTCACTTTTGAATGGGCGGAGGAAGGAGCCCCCATCAAAAAGAAAAAATAGATAAAAAGGGAAGAGAAAGTAAGAGATATAATCTTAGTCACGGATGGTAGTGAAAAAGATGGGAAAACAGTATGGGGTTGTTCTTAAAAATTAAGCTACAGGGGAAACCCTGATACACAAAAAGGGAACAATACCATGCACAGCACAGAGTGCGGAAGTAAGAGCTGTTCTCGAGGGGGTGGTATATTGTGTTAACCACAACCTCAAAAGGATACATCTGGTGTCAGACAGTTTCTACTGTGTGCAAGGGCTCACAGGGGAGAAGAAGATATGGCAGAGCAATGGTTACAGAGGAGCTAAAAACAAGCCCCTGGCACATGATGGAGAATGGGAAAAAATCCATGAGTGCCAGGATAACATGGATGTTTTGGTAACTCACCAACCAGCTCATACCAAAGACAATGCCCAGGACTTGACCTTCCTGGAGCAAGGCAACAAAGAGGTCGACAAACTAGTGCAAATGAGAAGAGTAGTGCTAGTTAAAAATGAGGAAGACAGAGTCAGAGCACTCCATGTCGACTGGGGGTACCCAGGTAAAAGAATAATGGCCAAACGCATGATAAAATAGGGTTTTGAGGTGGACAAACAAGTCGTAGAGGTTGTTACGCAACAATGTGTCGAATGCCAAACAATGAAACCTAGTAACATAGGCCGACAGGCAGGACAACACATAAAAAAAACAAGAAAAAAAAAACGACCAGCCATGGGCAGAAGTTGCATTAGATTCTATGGGCCCCACAAGGTTAGCTACCGATCTGGGGCATAGATATGCTATAGTTGCAGTCTGCATGGCTACCGGATATTCAGTGGTTCTTACAACAAAGCGTGCCACAGCAATGCCAGTTATCTGCATGTTAGATATGTTGGTAAACACACTAGGGCCATTTTGCTCTCTCAGAACTGATAATGGTAAGCAGTATAAAAATGAGAACGTTGATGACTGGTGTATGTCTAATCATGTACGAAGAGTGTTCTCACCCCCCTATACTCCCCAAGCCAATGGGTTAGCTGAACGGACCATAGGGAAGCTGAAAGCAACTTTGGGGTTGTGGAAAGCAAAAACAGATTGGGGAAACATGCTTAGGGAAGCCTGTTTAGAGTTAAATTTAACCCCCACAGATAAGGGACCTAGTCCCAGAGATCTGATGGGTCTGCCAGAAAGGAAAAGGGTAACAGACCTCACTGACCGGCCATCCCCTGTTCTACCTTGAGAGTAGCAGAAGGGTGATTGGGTCAGAGTGAGATTACCACCTCCAGGCGCAGGTCCAGCAGATCCTAAAGGCTTACTGTTCAGGGCTAAGTATGAGAAAAAAAATCCAGGTAAAAGAAGTAGTAAGTGGTAATACACTAATATTGACTACTGGACAAAAAGCTGACATAGCCCAGGTAAAGAAAGTATGGCCGACCAAAAAATGCCCCCAGACTGGTACTTAGCTGTAGCATTTAGGAACGGGGTGGCAGTCAGGAGGCAGGAAAAGAAGATATGGGTATCAACCCACCTTAGCAATGTAAAGTTGACTAAACAAGGGAAGTTGGGAGAACCAGCAGGAAGGGCGATATGGAAGAGGTATGAAATAATCCCTCCTAACGCAGACAGACACAAAGGGGCTGGCCATGACGGTTACCAGACAGGCCCGAGGTATATGAGCTCTATGTCATGCACCACAGGTGGTAGCGACATGGGCGAGATACAATACTCAGGAAGGGCCTGTGAATCAGTTAAGGTGGTGGCCACGCCGGGGGATAAAGGAGCCCCAACAGGGAGGACTAGACAGGGTAGAGTACCCTTTTGTGCCGATTGCACAGATAACATAGTCCCAAACATGGACTTAACAGTACACTATTACCCAGGGTTCTGGACCCGGGTCACTGTAGTTGTACATGGACAGCAGCTGGGGTACTGGTGAGAACAGGCTGTAAAGAATGTCCGTTGGCCATTAACACTTGGAGCACGGAGCACCCAATGAGCGGCAGCCTTTTGACCCCAGTTAGAGCTGAGGTACCGATGTGGCCCCTAAACGTAGAAGAAGCCACAGCAGCTAAAATCCCCTACAAGCATCAGAGTGGAGGGGCATGGGAAAAGTCTCAAAGGAGACAAAAAGAGGGGCGTCTCTACCATGGGCAACAAGCCCTAAAAGAGACTATCTGGGCCCGAATAGACGGAACTGGGCCTTGGTTAGCCACAACAGCAGAAGACCTGATGGGTCAAATGCTGGAGGAGGTACAAGGATGGAAGGCAATTCAAAATAATATAGATGCCAACCAAGAGAAAAGCTAGTATAATTAGGGAAGGTCACAACGGAAGGTATCTCGTTAAAGAGGCCCAAGTGACTGCAGCAGAAAGGAAACTAGGAGACGATCATGAGAAAAAAATCAGGTGACTGGCCTCATGGGAGATCCCCCTACACAGCCCGATTAGGGTGGCAGCTGTACATAGCTGAGCTCAGTGGTATTGACTGTGTGTGGGCAGTGCATAAATTGGTAGACAGAGACCCAAGCCCTGGAGAGGGTGACTCTAGGCTGGACTCGCCAGAGAAAAAAAGAACTCGGGAATCTCAGTCTAAATCCATAAAAGATAGGCTACACAGGAAATGGAACCATCAGGTACAACAGTATGGAGAGCCTGGAGCCTTTCTTTTGGGTCCCAGAGAGGGCCCCTCTGAGACACAAAAGTCTGGAAAAGGCAGCTCCCCAAAATCTAAATTCTGGTTTCCCAACATCCTGAAGAGAAATAAAAAGCACTAAAAAAGGCTAAAAAAAGATCCCCCTCTCTCGTTACAGGAGATGAGGAAGCTGGGAAAAAGGAGGACCACTCATCACAGCCTATATGTAGGCTGGAGATGGTGAGTCCTGTTGGTAAGCATAATTATATTAATACCCTCCTGCATAATACTGGGAGCAGGAATAGTAAAACAAAATAGAAATGATGAGGCAGACTTAAGCTTAGGGATGGAAGTGCTACAATCTCAATGCACAGGGAGCTTACCATCCTTTAGAAAATTTACGAAGAGACTAGGAATAGAAGTGTCTTGTGACGTAACCCCAGGGAATACCAGTTGTATAGGTCAGCCCACGGAGAGATTAGCAAAGCAATACAACTCCAGTGATTGGGGAAATGATACGTATAATAACGACACTGAATGGGTAATCCTTTGGAAACATGAAAATAATGGAACCTTGTATGGCTGGAATGTGACCCTAGGAAGAAAGGTTGTGGTAGTAAATCAAACCTGTAAAAATGGGGTCTAAAAGTTACAAGGGCGGCCAATGGCAAGGACAATTGAATAGGACTGTTACTGAAGTCAAGTTCATCTATGAAACAAACTTAGAAACAGAGGAATGGGAAGGAGTAGTATGCTACAGTAACACAACTGGCAACCTTACCCAAACTCAGAGAAACGATACCACTGCTAATGACACTGTATGTATAAAAGGCAACCAAGCCAACATACGCTCTAAGAGGAGTGGTCGAAAGGGCAGTGATAGTAAAGAAACCAAGTGGTTAAAAGATATTGTATTATTCCTACATCCTGGAAATGTAACCCAATGGGATTACAGAATGTTTGGAAACCATACCCATGGGATAATAAATCAATATAGCAAAAACAGAACATATAGATATCCAGGATTTATGGAAGGACCAAGGGACAGGTTCCACAGACATGAGTACGGAGCCTCAGGTATGCAGATACCTGGGGTCAAGGGAAGGGGTGGGAAACCCATGTATTATACAGTCTCCGGATGGAGCTGTTTAACGACACAAAACCAAACTGTATCACCTAGAGTATCGGCCGACAGAAGAGATACTTGGGTGACCTTAGACTTAAGAAGCCTGGCCATAGGAATAGGAAGCATAAACAGGACTTATCAGCAGGGTCTGAGAATGGCAGGACACCTGTGTGGAACACCACCCGAGTGGTTCTGGCACCCTAGGATAGCAGGCCCCATGACTAGGAAAAATGGAAAAGACAGTAAATATTGGTATGAGAAATGGAACAAACCCCCGGCCAATAAAACAGAGGCCTGGGCTAGGTATCACTGTTTAGCTGCACAGGGACAGTTAAGGGAAGGACAGATTCCCCACTTCCATAGATGGTCAGGAGCATATTATCCATCAGCAGGAATGCTGGGAGTAGCAACAACCTTAGCATTACCGTCAAAACACCATTTAAAGGGCTACGCTAGAAGGACTGTGCTTATTCAAAAAGCTTGTCCAACAAGGCTGATGGCAGATGGAACGAAGTTCTGCAGATGTTATGACAGTAATAGAACAATATGGGTATAGCATGAGCCCCATAGGTCTTAGGGAGAATGAGTTGTTTTGGATGCATGGCCTAATGTTACAGAAATGGAATATTAGTCTAGACACCATGCAAAGAAATGCCCTGGTGTTGAAGGAAACCATAGAGAAGAACATGACGGCGGTGAGTATTAATGCACCTGACACCGTCTCAAAATTACATGACCCCATCGCACTAGGATGGGCCAAACAACCCACAGATCCTTTAATTAAATCACAGGCATACGTGCAACTACTATGCTATGGAGGAATAAAGTATCAATATGGACCAGGAGACCCTGGAGGTACCAGAGAACAACGCTTCATAGAAAACTATGCAGGACTACCAATCACGAGATACACAATGGACTCTGCATCCAAAGGTTGGATGGCGGAGACCTTTAAAGACTGGGCTTTGGCACTAATGTGGCCTCACGGCACAGAATGGCAAGATAATCTGAGAGGAACTAATAGTAGTTATTGGGTGGCAAATCTTACTGGTTTAATAGGAAAAGAGAACCTAACAACAGCACAACGATATGCCCAGAAATTAGGAAAAATATTGATGTTAGCCAATCAGAGCAATTACTGTAACCTACTGGGAAGTACTGGTTGGCCAGGGGAAAACTTTGAATGGTACCTAGATCACCCTCGGAACCCGAAGACAAAGAGTAACTGGGGTACGGGAACATGGGGAGACCTTTCAGTGAAATACTTACTTACAAGCCCTTAACCAACAATGAAGTTAACAATGAACATAAAAACTCTAACAAAATAAGAAATAAAAGTAACAAATAATCTAGCTTTCATTTCGGTGATTATTAGCGAGCTGGACACAGTCAATAAACGTGATTATTAGCGAGCTGGACACAGTCAATAAACATGATTGTTAGCGAGCTGGACACAGTCAATAAACGTGATTCTTAGCGAGCTGGACACAGTCAATAAACGTGATTGTTAGCGAGCTGGACACAGTCAATAAATGTGATTCTTAGCGAGCTGGACACAGTCAATAAACGTGATTGTTAGCGAGCTGGACACAGTCAATTAACGTGATTCTTAGTGAGCTGGACACAGTCAATAAACGTGATTGTTAGCGAGCTGGACACAGTCAATAAACGTGATTGTTAGCGAGCTGGACACAGTCAATAAACGTGATTATTAGCGAGCTGGACACAGTCAATAAACGTGATTGTTAGCGAGCTGGACACAGTCAATAAACGTTACAGCGTCGGCCAGGTCAGCTCTGGCCCAACATTGATAGGTTGGTATATTTCTGGCTACTAGGTTCTCTCTCTGTGCAGTGCATTGCGGTCTGGATGAAATAACTCTTTGAAGTGTATGGTTGTAAACCCTGTCATAGGAACATGAAGGGAAAACAAAACGCCGGGTCTGAGTGTGTAGGAGTGGACCTGGACCTAGCCTCTAAGCCCTGAGCCAAACCTAACAAGGTCTGGTCCTGATTACATACATCTACGGCCTGGGGGCTAGCGGGAACATAAAAACTCTTGAGTTATAATGGTTTATTAATAGAAATCACCACTGGTGATATTGTTATGAACATCATTCCATACATGTTTTTCGTTGTTGTTGGGGGGGGGTGCAATAGTTAATCGTAGTGGAGGTAGTTGAGATAGCTGTTGGACCTAGTATAAGTTTCAGCCAATGAAAAGGGAGAGATCCACTTTAGACTTCTGACTCAGTAATGGAGCAGCATCCTCCATGGAACTACTTCACTGTGTCTGCTCGGAACACCTGCATTTCTCCGCATTGATGTAACTAAAAGTATTTGGTTTTAAATATACTTAAGTATCAAAAGTAAATGTCATTGCAAAAATATACTTGAGTATCTATAGTAAAATTAAAAGTATATATCATCTCAAGCAAACCAGGTTGCACCATTTTCTTGTTTATTGAACTCACGAATAGCCAGACATAATTTACAAAGAACGTTTTTGTGTTTAGTGAGTCCGCCAGATCAGAGGCCGTAGGGATGACCAGGCATGTTGTCTTGATAAGTGTGTGAATTTTCCTGTCCTGCTAAGCATTCAAAATGTAACGAGTACTTTTGGGTGTCAGGGAAAATGTATGGAGTAAAAAGTACATTATTTTATTTTGGATTGAGGTGAAGTAAAAGTAGGTAAAAATATAAATAGTAACGTAAAGTACAGATACCCCCAAAATTACTGAGGTATTACTTTAAAGTATTTTTACTTAAGTACTTTACACCACTGCTAATACAGAGCTGAGAGCTGGCAGTTAGTCAGGTGATTCGTCAGTGGTAGCGTAGTACGTGCCAGCTCTTTGATGAATTCCAACAAAGGGACACAGAGCAGACCCTCGTCACCATACACCATCACGCTGTGTTGGGCCATTACCACGCGCACACACACAGCACTACTCAGATTCACCTCTGGCACACCCATCTACACATGCACTCACAAAGATACGGTACGCACTACAAGAAATTAATATTGCCATATCAATTGTTCTTATACAATGAGCTGATATATCAACCTTGTGTATGTAACCAGCAGCACTACACAGAGAGAACAAATCATTCAAATAAAATGTTATTTGTCAAATGCTTGGTAAACAACAGGTGTAGACTAATAGTGAAATGCCTACTTACAGGCTGTTCCCAACAATACAGAGAGAAAGACAATTGAGAAATAATAGAAAAGTAAAACACATAATAATAATAATAATAATAATAATAATAATAATAATACAAAACGAGTAATGATAACTTGGCTATATACACAAGTTACTAGTACCGACTCGATGTGCAGGGGTACGAGGTAATTGAGGTACCCTACCAGTCAGAAGTTTTAGAACACCTACTCATTCAAGGGTTTTTCTTCATTTGTACTATTTTCTACATTGTAGAATAATAGTGAAGACATCAAAACTATGAAATAACACATATGGAATCATGTAGTAACCCCCAAAATGTTTTTTTAAATGTGTTAAACAAAACAGAATATATTTTATATTTGAGATTCTTCAGTGTCACCCTTTGCCTTTATGACAGCTTTGCACACTCTTGGCATTCTCTCAACCAGCTTCACTTGTTAGATACTACTGCATGGTTGGAACTAGAAGCACAAGCATTTCGCTACACTCGCATTAACATCTGCTAACCATGTGTATGTGACAAATAAAATTTGATTTGATTTGACCTGGAATGCTTTTCCAACAGTCTTGAAGGAGTTCCCACATATGCTGGGCACTTGTTAGCTGCTTTTCCTTAACTCTGCGGTCCAACTCATCGAAAAACCATCTCAATTTGGTTGAGGTGTGGGATTGTGGAGGCCAGGTCATCTGATGCAGCGCTCAATCACTCTCCTTCTAGGTAAAATAGCCCTTACACAGCCTGGAGGTGTGTTGGGTCATTGTCCAAATGATAGTCCCACTAAGCCAAAACCAGATGCGATGGCGTATCGCTGCAGAATGCTGTGGTAGCCATGCTGGTTAAGTGTGCATTGAATTCAAAATAAATCACAGACAGTGTCACCAGCAAAGCACCCCCACACCATAAAACCGTCTCCTCCATGCTTTACAGTGGGAAATACACATGCGGAGATCATCCGTTCACCCACACCGTGTCTCACAAAGAACCAAAAATCTCAAATTTGGACTCCAGACTAAAGGACAAATTTCCACCGGTCTAATGTCCATTGATTTTGTTTCTTGGCCCAAACAAGTCTCTTCTTCTCATTGGTGTCCTTTAGTAGTGGTTTCAGCAATTTGACCATGAAGGCCTGATTCACACAGTCTCCTCTGAACAGTTGATGTTGACATGTGCCTGTTACTTGAACTCTGTGAAGCATTTATTTGGGCTGCAATTTCTGAGGCTGGTAACTATACCTCTGCAGCAGAGGTAACTCTGGGTCTTCCATTCCTGTGGCGGTTCTCATGAGAGGCAGTTTCATCATAGCGCTTTATGGTTTTTGCGACTGCACTTGAAGAAACTAAAAGTTCTTGAAATGTTCTGTGTTGACTAACCTTCATGTCTTAAATTAATGATGAACTGTCATTTCTCTTTGCTTATTTGAGCTGTTCTTGCCATAATATGGACTTGGTCTTTTACCAAATAGGGCTATCTTCTGTATCTCCCCTACCTTGTCACAACACAACTGAATGGCTGAAATGCATTAAGAAGGAAATAAATTCCACAAATTAACTTTTAACAAGGCACACTTGTTAATTGAAATGCATTCCAGGTGACTACCTCATGAAGCTGGTTGAGAAAATGCCAAGAGTGTGCAAAGCTGTCATCCAGGCAAAGGGTGGCTATTTGAAGAATATAAAATATAAATATATTTAGATTTGTTTAACACTTTTTTGGTTACTACATGATTCCATATGTGTTAATTCATAGTTTTGATGTCTTCACTATTATTCTACAGTGTAGAAAATAGTAAAAATAAAGAAAAGCCCTTGAATGAGTAGGCGTCCTAAAACTTTTGACTGGTAGTGTAGATACGTACAAAAAACTAGGAATAAAGTGATAGATAATAAACAGTAGCAGCATCGTATGTGATGAGACAAAAAAAGCTAGTTCAAAAAGGGTCAATGCAGATAGTTCAATAATTAACCAAATCGCTACCCAGACTAACTATTTAGAAGTCTTATGGCTTGGGGGTGGAAGCTGTTCAGGGTCCTGTTGATCCAAACTTGCCGTGCGCTAGCAGAGAGAAGAGTCTATGACTTGGATAGCTGGAGTCTTTGACAATTTTTAGGGCCTTCCTCTGAGGTCCTGGATGGCAGGGACCTTGGCTCCAGTGATGTACTGGGCCGTATGCACTACCCTCTCTAGCGCCTTGCGGTCGGATTCCGAGCAGTTCCCATACCAGGCGGTGATGCAACCAGTCAGGATGCTCTTAATGGTGCAGCTGTAGAACTTTGAGGATGTGAGGACCAATGCTGAATCTTTTCAACCTTCTGAGGGGGAAGAGGTGTTGTCGTGCCTTCTTCACGACTGTGTCGGTGTGTTTGGACCATGATAGATTCTTAGTGATGTGGACACAGAGGAAGTTGAAGTTCTCGCTCTACTACAGCCCTGTCGATGTAGATGGGGGTGTGCTCAGCCTTCCGTTTCCTGTATTCCACGATCTGCTCTTTTGTCCACGCAGTCGTGGGTGAACATTGAGTACAGTAGGGGACTAAACACGCACCCCTGAGGGGCCCCGTCTTGAGAGTCAACTTGTCGGATGTGTTGTTGCCTGCCCTCACCACCTGGGGGCGGCCCGGCAGGAAGTCCAGTTGCAGAGGGTGTTCAGTCCCAGGGTCCTTAGCTTAGTGATGAGCTTTGAGGGCACTATGGTGTTGAATGCTGAGTAGTAGTCAATGAACACCATTCTCACATAGGTGTTCCTCTTCTCCAGGTGGGAAAGGGCAGTGTGGAGTGCAATAGAGATTGCGCTATCTGTGAATTTGTTGGGGCGGTATGCAAATTGGAGTGGGTCTAGGGTTTCTGGTATAATGGTGTTGATGTGAGGCATGACCAGCCTTTCAAAGATATAGATGTGAGTGTCATTTAGACAGGTTAACTTGGACTTCTTGGGCACAGGGACTATGGTAGTCTGCTTTTGAAACACACACACACACACACAGACAGACAGACAGACACAGAGAGAAAGAGAGAGAGAGATACCTAGCCACTGTGTTAACAAAAAGAGACAGGGACCTTGCCCCTAGGCTCAGGTCAGGTCAGCTGGGTTCAGCTCCATTGTTGTGCCCCAGTCAGTGTGTACAGTACAACACGTTCACACCTCAACTATCAGAACATCGTTAAAATACAGGATGCCAGATGGCTATTTCGAGCTGGGTTGTTTTGGACTTGAGATATTTTGGGTAGATATTTTTATTTTCTTTTGTTTCCTGGTGGGCGCTGGGCAAACTATGCGAGGATGAAGAATGCGGTGGCATCACGGATGCGTCTGGGCAGATTAATTGGGGCACTGATTGGGGGATAATTCTATGTGATGGGTGTCCTGGGAGAAGAAACGGTGGATGAGGGAGGGGGGAGGTCCGGTTGTAGGGTGGGTAATGGAATGTTCCCAGTAGGTTGAACAAACAGAAGGAGAATGTGCATTATCACACGTGTTAAACCTCCACAGCCGGAGGAGGGCTGTAGACCCACCATGCCCTCTCTGAAGCCTACCCGTGCCCATACACAGATGCCCCAGTCCCTATTGGCCAAGAGAGTACAGAATGCAGCAGTAATTTATGACCACGTGACATCATAATTATTATTTTTTTTATAACCAGGAAACCCTCTGGGTCCTATAGTGGATGTCTTGAAACATCCACCACTCTCAGAACCTGATGGCAGTCTCTCCATCATTTTGGGGCAGCAGGTAGCCTAGTGGTTAGAGCATTGGGCCAGTAACTGAAAGGTTCCTTGATCGAATCCCCGAGCTGACAAGGTAAAAATATGTTGTTCTGCCACTGAACAAGGCAATTAACCCACTGTTCCTAGGCTGTCATTGTAAATAAGATTTTGTTCTTAACTGACTTGCCTAGTTAAATAAAGGTTAAATCTTTTTATTAAATAAAAGGCCATGGCAACTCCTGTATTACGTAACTCACAAGAAATCCCATTCCCCCTTAATTCTCAGGGTCCTTCGTTGGCAACCCAATCGGACATCATGTGTACTGACAGATTCCTTGTAATGGAACATCCTGAAATAGGTCCTTCCCAACCGAAAAAAACTATGGTGATTTCTATTTCTGTAAACCTAGTAAGCCTACCAGAGACCTCCTACTCAGTGTTGTGACATCTGCTGCTTGTGAGTGAATCTCCAGACAATAGTGCTTTTACAGTGGTGTAAAGCACTTAAGTAGAAATACTTTAAAGTACTACTAATACTATTTATATTTTTTACAACTTTTACAACACTACATTCCTAATGAAAATAATGTACTTTTTACTGCATACATTTTCCCTGACACCCAAAAGTACTCATTCAATTTGAATGATTAGCAGGACAGAAAGATTCTCCAATTCACTCATCAAGAGAACATCCTTGGTCATCCCTACTGTCTCTGATCATTTGTAAATTATGTCTGTGTTGTATTTATTTTACCAGGTAAGGTGACTGAGAACACATTCTCATTTAGAGCAACAACCTGGGGAATAGTTACAGGGGATGAATGAGACAATTGTACACTGGGGATAATTAGGTGACCATGATGGTATGAGGGATAGCTTGGGAATTTAGCCAGGACACCAGGGTTAACACCCCTACTCTTACAATAAGTGCCATTGGATCTTTAATGACCTCAGTGAGTCAGGACACCTGTTTAACATCCCATCTGAAAGACAGCACCCTACACAGGGCAATGTCCCCAATCACTGCCCTGGGATTTTTAGACCTGAGGAAAGAGTGCCTCCTACTGGCCCTCCAACACCACTTCCAGCACCACTTCCAGCAGCATCTGGTCTCCCATCCAGGGACTGACCAGGACCAACCCTGCGTAACTTCAGAAGTAAGCCAGCAGTGGAATGCAGGGTGGTATGCTGCTCGCACATTGTTGGTGTTTAAATAAATAAATTAAAAAAATAAACTAGAAAATCGTGTTCTGGTTTGCTTAATATAAGGAATTTGAAAATGTTTAATACTTTTGTTACTTAAGTATATTGTAGGAATTACATTTACTTTTGATACTTAAGTATATTTAAAACCAAATATTTTTTTACTTTAACTAAAGTAGTGTTTTACTGGGTAACTTGAACTTTTAGTTGAGTCATTTTCTATTAAGGTATCTTTACTTTTACTCAAATAAGACAATTGGACATTCTTAATGTTCGCCCCTCGGTTCTCACCTGGGTCAGGACCAGGGCTGTGTCCGAAATGGCACCCTTTTCCTTATATAAGTCTAGTCCACTACTTTTGGCAAAAAGCCATATGGTAAACAGGAACACACTATAGGGAATAGGGTGTCATTTAAAACGGGGCCCAGAGCCAGAGACCTCCAAATCCTGACTCTTTACCCAGAGACTTGAGCAAAGCCTACTGATCTTGGGATCTGTGTTCTGGGATATTTTCATTAATTCTCTCTCTCTCTTCCTTGCATCACCCATAGCCCACAAGAGCACACATGAATCAGATATCAATCCATACAACAAAGGGACATTAAAGTAAACAGATACTTACAGTGTATCTGTGCTTGCAGGAAATGTGGGAATGACATCAATGTCAAAGCAGGAGATAGTGTAGGTCTTCCATTCTGAGCATTCACAAACAGTGGGGCAGGAGTCGGAGTCAACCAAAGTTTCGATCGGTAACGTGACGAGGGTAAACAGCGCACATGTTATCACCTGCAAGTTTTCAGTCATCTCTTTAAAAAAGAAATATCCCCAATGATGCGCCTATTGATAACGCTGAGATTCGGACGGCTTCCTTCTGGCTTCCTTCTCACCTGACGCCCGTGGCAAATTGACGTTGAAGCAAGTTGAAGCCCGCTACTTTGTTTAAGTCATGAACTTCAGCACATCAACTCGTCCTAGCGCAATTATACTGACCGTTTGAGAGAGCGGTGAGAGGAGATGCTTGGGCATACTCTGCGGTGTGGAGGTGGTCTTGCTTCAGGAGTAGAGTTTCACGGTGGACTTCTGAGGCACTCTTGTGTCAAGCAGGGGAATTAAAGATTTTGGATTTTCTTTAACTCGTTTATGGAATGTAGGCTATTTTATGAAATGTATCCTATAAATCCAACTTCCTAACATCATAAAGCTAAAGAAAAACAACGTTCAAACAATGATATCTGATTCAAAATGTAGGCTTAACAGTGAAACGTGTTGCTAATCAGTATTATTATTCAATTAAACTAGTATATTGTCAAGTTATAATCATAATTTGTTAGGCTATAGATACCAGCCCTAATACCATAAATAAAATAAACAGTCAAAATTGTATTTCTTATATTCTTTATTATCAGTAAACCCTTAGACAGCTTGAATGTAATCCAGGGGTGTAACACTCATTCCATGGAGGGTCTCCACAGGTTATTTCCTTTCAACTAAGCCCTAGAAAACCAGGTGTGGGGAGGTCCTTACTAATTAGTGACCTTAATTCATCAATCAAGTACAGTCGTGGCCAAAAGTTTTGAGAATGACACAAATATTAATTTTCACAAAGTCTGCTGCCTCAGTTTGTATGATGGCAATTTGCATACACTCCAGAACGTTATGAAGAGTGATCAGATGTATTGCAATTAATTGCAAAGTCCCTCTTTGCCATGCAAATGAACTGAATCCCCAAAATACATTTCCACTGCATTTCAGCCCTGCCACAAAAGGACCAGCTGACATCATGTCAGTGATTCTCTCGTTAACACAGGTGGGAGTGTTGACGAGGACAAGGCTGGAGATCACTCTGTCATGCTGATTGAGTTCGAATAACAGACTGGAAGCTTCAAAAGGAGGGTGGTGCTTGGAATCATTGTTCTTCCTCTGTCAACCATTGTTACCTGCAAGGAAACACGTGCCGTCATCATTGCTTTGCACAAAACGGGCTTCACAGGCAAGGATATTGCTGCCAGTAAGATTGCACCTAAATCAACCATTTTTCTGATCATCAAGAACTTCAAGGAGAGTGGTTCAAATATTGTGAAGAAGGCTTCAGGGCGCCCAAGAAAGTCCAGCAAGCACCAGGACCGTCTCCTAAAGTTGATTCAGCTGCGGGATCGGGGCACCACCAGTACAGAGCTTGCTCAGGAATGGCAGCAGGCAAGTGTGAGTGCATCTGCACGCACAGTGAGGCGAAGACTTTGGAGGATGGCCTGGTGTGAAAAGAGGGGCAGCAAAGAAGCCACTTCTCTCCAGGAAAAACATCAGGGACAGACTGATATTCTGCAAAAGGTACAGGGATTGGACTGCTGAGGACTGGGGTCATTTTCTCTGATGAATCCCCTTTCCGATTGTTTGGGGCATCCGGAAAAAAGCTTGTCCGGAGAAGACAAGGTGAGCGCTACCATCAGTCCTGTGTCATGCCAACAGTAAAGTATCCTGAGACCATTCATGTGTGGGGTTGTTTCTCAGTCAAGGGAGTGGGCTCACTCACAATTTTGCCTAATAACACAGCCATGAATAAAGAATGGTACCAACACATCCTCCGAGAGCAACTTCTCCCAACCATTCAGGAATAGTTTGGTGACGAACAATGCCTTTTCCAGCATGATGGAGCACCTTGCCATAAGGCAAAAGTGATAACTAAGTGGCTCGGGGAACAAAACATCGATATTTTGGGTCCATGGCCAGGAAACTCCCCAAACCTTAATCCCATTGAGAACTTGTGGTCAATCCTCAAGAGGCGGGTGGACAAAAACAAAAACAAAACCCACAAATTCTGACAAACTCCAAGCATTGATTATGCAAGAATGGGCTGCCATCAGTCAGGATGTGGCCCAGAAATTAATTGACAGCATGCCAGGGCGGATTGCAGAGGTCTTGAAAAAGAAGGGTCAACACTGCAAATATTGACTCTTTGCATCAACTTCATGTAATTGTCAATAAACGCCTTTGACACTTATGAAATGCTTGTAATTATACTTCAGTATTCCATAGTAACATCTGGCAAAAATATCTAAAGACACTGAAGCAGCAAACTTTGTGGAAATTAATATTTGTGTCATTCTCAAAACCTTTGACCACGACTGTACAAGAGAAGAGCGAAACACCCACAGACACTCTGCCCTCTGTGGAATGAGTTTGACACCTGTGCTCTAATCAAAAGAGTAGTGACAGTGGCGCAAAATGCAAGTTTTGGAAAATGTAGTCCTCAAGCATTTTATTCACAAATAATTCCGTCACTGCTGTGAATTTAAAAACTACAACTCCCAACGTCATTAACACGGCGCTTATTTCTTTTCATGTTCTTAGCGGCCAGTTCAAGTTGACATACCAGAGAGGAATTGTTTGAGTATAGAACATAAAAAAAGAGATAACTGCATAATTTTTCTTCAATGCATGCCTCTGATTCAAAACGTTTTACACTGTCATTGTCATAGCCTTTCCTGTTCTCATCATCATGTATGTCGGCATATTTCCATTTTAGTCATTTAGCAGGCTCTTACCCAGAGCGTCTGCCTGGCTTGTCCCTCTTCAGTTGTCACTTGCTAAAACGTGACTTGTTAACAGTTTCCATTTAGCTAATTCATGCTGGGAAATGTGGCTGATGTTTTGAAAGTGTATTTAGTTGAGTTAGCTACTGTAGCTACCGATGGTTCCAAATAAAACGGGTCCGTTTTTTATATTGTTCAGCTAGCTAGATAACGTGGACATTAGCTAGCAATTGTTAGCCCAGTCAAGATATCGAGCCAGGTAACGTTAGCTAAATTGGCTCGTTATATGATTTACTAGCTAACAGCCATAGCGTTCAAGTTCATAGTTATACTAAATGTACAGCTAACAAAGCCCGAATAGAAAACATGAGCTGTCAAACAGAAGAAGAGATGGAGCTAGCTAGCTATCTTTTCCAGTTTGCTAGCTAATCTGATTAAATTGCTGTCTAATCAGCGATTAGAAATCTCAACAGTATTTTTTTTTTTTTCAAAGGCCAATGTCCAAAACAATGGAATTCCCCAGCGAGTCAGACACCGTCGACCGAGCTAAAATCAAGACCACGGTCACGGGGACGGGATGCAAACCTCAAACTGCGACGGGACAGTCACAGCACTGGTCCTGATGCTGCAGGCATCTCAGAGAAAATGAACCCACTGGGAAGCACTACAGGTAGGCTAGTCTTCTCTTCCCAGAGGGGTATACTACAAAGCAGAAGCAATGAGTTAGCCAGCTAACTTAAAAAAAAAAAAAAAAAGAAGAAATAACTTAGATATGTGTTTTTGGTTGTTGAGTCAATTATACCAATTTCAAGCTCATCTTCCCTCTCCGTCCCTCTCCCTCTCAGCTAAGAGGAGAATCTAGAGGAGCCAGAGGCTGCTTAGGTCCTCAGGAGCCCGTAGGGTGTCAGCCTCCACCCTGCACACCAGCGACCTGGAGGCTGGCTATGGATCAGGTGAGAACAATCATGTCTGTCCTATACAATGTATAATGTCTATTAAGCTTTATACAACGGGTGGGTCTAATCCTGAATGTTGATTGGTTAAAAGCGCATTCCAGCTGGTGTCTATTCCACAAGTTACCACCTGGCTAATCAATCCACTGTTTTATCAGCCCAGCCAGGGAAGTTATACACTTGATCTCCACTATAAAAAGCATCTAGTCAGTTGTCCAACACTATAAGCAACTGTACCCGTACACCTTGCTCCTCTGTTAGATGGTCAAGAGATGGTGGTGGGCTACAGTTATAAAACAGTTACATAGTTTATTACATATCTGTGTATTACGTGTAGGTTTGTGTAGAGGGCCAGCGCTTCGACCCCACAACTCTCCTGAAGGTCTTTAGGAGCTCTGAGTCTGCTGGAGGAGGAGATAGGAGGAGGGCCAGATCGGCTACAGTCCGCTTCAGAGACCCCAGCCTGCCAGACGAGGATGTAAGACCTGTCAAAGCTATACTATCTTTAAAATGTTAAACTCACCATTGTAGTGCAGTTAGAGACTTTAACCAGTAGAGGGCCCTTTGGGTCCGTTTTCACAGTGACAGTTTAAACCAGTTATGCTTGTGTTGTAACATCGTTATTCAGTCCTTGTTGATGTTTCAAGTAGTGATTGTACTCCCTGTGCCCCTCACCTCCTTCTCAGGTCCACTTCCTGCACCAGTCATTCAGAGACCTGCGCAGTGACCAGCTGAGACTGGGAGATGACATGGACAGAGATCCTCAGGAGGAACAGGTAGACTATGTGCAAATATGTTGTGTGTGTATTCATTCATTCATTCATTTCTATTTTTCTCTTTCTAAGGTTTGAGTCATGGAGAATCACTCAGAGCACCTGTCGACTTCAGAGACAGGACTCAGTGAGTTATTTACATCACTTGAAATACTTTACTTCCACATTACAGTTCATAAGTTACCATAAAAACATGACTCTAACCTTAGCAGCTGCACTCTGAAGATGAAAGCTTAGTGCTGTAACCTACAGTGACTTTCTCCCTCCCCAGGTGTTGCCTCATGTGGAGAAGTGTCTGCAGGAGATTGAGAGGGAGATGGGTTCGGAGCGACAGAGCGTGTCAGCGAGACGACCAGAACAGCGTGGGAACATGTCTGACAAACTGCAGGAGGTGACACTACTCCCAGTCCCATCCCTCTCTCTTTGGTTAATACATGCCCACACACACCCCACCTCTACTACCCTTCTCTAACGTAACCTTCATCGCAGTTATCACCCTCACACCACCTCCACCTACTAGCTAGCTAATACATACTCACACACAGTACACCTCTGCTAACTTTCCCTGACATAACCCTCATTCATCCCACATTGCACCGTCCCACCACCTCCACCATTCTGCAATATTATGAACCCTATCTCACCCTCTTATCCAGTGGTGTATGGTACTTAAGTCAAAATTATTTAAAGCACCACTTGAAGCGTTTTTCGGGGGTATCTGTACTTTACTTTACTATTTATATTTTTGCATACTTTTACTTTTACTTCACTACATTCCTAAAGAAAATAATGTATTTTTTACTCCATACATTTTCCCTGACACCCAAAAGTACTCGTTACATTTTGACAGGAAAATTGTCCAATTCACACACTTATCAAGAGAACATCCCTGGTCATTCCTACTGCCTCTGATCTGGCAGACTCATTAAAACACAAATGCTTTGTTTGTAAATTATGTCTAAGTGTTGGAGTGTACCCCTGGCTATCTGCCAACAAAAAAGACAAGAAAATTGTGCCGTCTGGTTTGCTTTATATAAGGAATTTGAAATTATTTATATTTTTACTTTTGATACTTAAGTACATTTTAGCAATTCCATTTACCTTTGACACTTAAATATATTTAAAACCAAATACTTTTAGACTTTTACTCAAGTACTCACTGGGTGACTTTCACTTTTACTTTAATCATTTTCTATTAAGATATCTTTACTTTTACTCAAGTTTGACAATTGAGTACTTTTTCCACCACTGCTCTTATCATTAACACAAACCACTGTTCTCACATCAACTCATCCCACTTGTAATTATCCATGTGATGATTTAAGTATTTTGTACTTTAGGACTACCACCGGGGTGCAGCGTTTAGCTGAGTTTCAACTCTAGCCATCCCCTCCTCTCCTGTCCACAGAGAGAAGCAGTGACACGAGAGGTGCTTAAGTCATTTGTATCTTTATCCACTGTGCAGGGAGCTTCTTCTTCTATTGAGAATCCAGGCTGCCCTCAGGGCTATGGGAAAAAATGTCATTTGTTCCCAAATTAAGGCTAAATAAAAAAGGGAGAGGAAATCATCTCTTTTACTACTGAAGGGAGAGGTCCACCAGGTTAGTTTGATTCTGAGGCTACAATCCAGTGGGTCTACTCTACTCAGAGTGATGATATGAATGGAAATGATGGACAGTGTCTTACAGGCCAGATGCTAAGCCCTATTAGGGGCCCAAACACAGGATCTATTGGAGAGGAGATGGAATGTAACCTTTATTTAACTAGGCAAGTCAGTCAAGAACAAATTCTTATTTACAATGACGGCCTACCAGGGAACAGTGGGTTAACTGCCATGTTCAGGGGCAGAACAATAGATTTTTACCTTGTCAGCTTGGGGAATCGATCCAGCAACCTTTTGGTTACTGGCCCAACGCTCTAACCACTAGGCTACCTGCCGCTAGCTACTGTAACACCATTAGTAATATTCTCCTCCTGTGTTTGCTTATCAACTAACCTAAAGGCTCATGTAGTTTGAATGTGGTACATACTATATGTAGAGTGCTGCAGGCTGGGGTGTGTGTATATATCATTCATTACTCTGTATGTGTGTGTCTTTGTGTGTTCCCTGTTGAGACAGGATGCTCAGGCCCTGGAAACTGAGGAGGCCCTCAAGAACAAACTGCTGAGATCAGAGATCAAGGTGTGTGTGTGTGTGTGTGTGTATTTGCAAATGCAGAGCTCTACAGTGACATTATTTACAATGAGCATATGTGCTCCTAAATTGAAAAATCTAAGATCACACAATTACATTTAGTACCAGATTGAAAAATCTAAGATCACACAATTACATTTAGTACCAGATTGAAAAATCGGAGGTATTAAAGTGGCAATCCGTTGTTGAAACGAAAACAAAGCATAATCAAATCAAATCAAATTTTATTTGTCACATACACATGGTTAGCAGATGTTAATGCGAGTGTAGCGAAATGCTTGTGCTTTTAGTTCCGACCATGCAGTAGTATCTAACAAGTAATCTAAGAAATTCACAACAACTACCTTATACACACAAGTGTAAAGGAATGAATACGAGTATGTACATATAAATATATGGATGAGCGATGGCTGACCGGCGTAGGCAAGATGCAGTAGATGGTATGGAGTACAGTATATACATATGAGATGAGTAATGTAGGATATGTAAACATTATATAAATGGCATCGTTTAAAGTGGCTAGTGATACATTTATTTCATCCAATTATAATTATTAAAGTGGCTAGAGATTTGAGTTGATGGCCGAACGGCATAGGCAAGATTCAGTAGATGGTTTAGAGTACAGTGTATACATTTGATATGAGTAATGTCGGATATGTAAACATTATATACAAAATAGTTTAAAGTGGCTAGTGATACATTTGTTACATCCAATTCCTATTTTTAAAGTGGCTAGAGATTTAAGTCAGTATGTTGGCAGCAGCCACTCAATGTTAGTGATGGCTGTTTAACAGTCTGATGGCCTTGAGGTAGAAGCTGTTTTTTAGTCTCTCGGTCCCAGGTTTGATGCACCTGTACTGACCTCGTCTTCTGGATGGCCTTCCTGTGACATCGGGTGGTGTAGGTGTCCTGAAGGGCAGGTAGTTTACCCTCGGTGATGCGTTGTGCAGTCCTCACTACCCTCTGGAGAGCCTTACGGTTGTTGGCGGAGCAGTTGCCGTACCAGGCGGTGATACAGCCCGACAGGATGCTCTCGATTGTGCATCTGTAGAAGTTTGTGAGTGATTTTGGTGACAAGCCGAATTTCTTCAGCCTCCTGAGGTTGAAGAGGCGCTGTTGCGCCTTTTTCACCACGCTGTCTGTGTGGGTGGACCATTTCAGTTTGTCCGTGATGTGTACGCCGAGGAACTTAAAACTTTCCACCTTCTACTGTCCCGTCGATGTGGATAGGGGGGTGCTCCCTCTCCTGTTTCCTGAAGTCCACGATCATCTCCTTTGTTTTGTTGACATTGAGTGAGAGGTTATTTTCCTGACACCACACTCTGAGGGCCCTCACCTCCTCCCTGTAGGCCGTCTCGTCGTTGTTGGTAATCAAGCCTACCACTGTAGTGTCGTCAGCAAACTTGATGATTGAGTTGGATGCGTGCTTGGCCA
>QNTS01004201.1:27120-51655 GCA_003317085.1 Hucho hucho | reverse complement strand
TATTTTGGTTTCATCTGACCATATGACATTCTCCCAATCCTCATCTGGATCATCCAAATGCTCTCTAGCAAACTTCAGACGGGCCTGAACATGTACTGGCTTAAGCAGGGGGACACGTCTGGCACTGCAGGATTTGAGTCCCTGGCGGCGTAGTGTGTTACTGATGGTAGGCTTTGTTACTTTGGTCCCAGCTCTCTGCAGGTCATTCACTAGGTCCCCCCGTGTGGTTCTGGGATTTTTGCTCACCGTTCTTGTGATCATTTTGACCCCACGGGGTGAGATCTTGCGTGGAGCCCCAGATCGAGGAAGATTATCAGTGGTCTTGTATGTCTTCCATTTCCTAATAATTGCTCCCACAGTTGATTTCTTCAAACCAAGCTGCTTACCTATTGCAGATTCAGTCTTCCCAACCTGGTGCAGGTCTACAATTTTGTTTCTGGTGTCCTTTGACAGCTCTTTGGTCTTGGCCATAGTGGGGTTTGGAGTGTGACTGTTTGAGGTTGTGGACAGGTGTCTTTTATACTGATAACAAGTTCAAACAGGTGCCATTAATACAGGTAACGAGTGGAGGACAGAGAAGCCTCTTAAAGAAGAAGTTACAGGTCTGTGAGAGCCAGAAATCTTGCTTGTTTGTATGTGACCAAATACTTATTTTCCATCATTAAAAATCCTACAATGCGATTTTCTGGATTTTTTTTCCTCATTTTGTCTGTCATAGTTGAAGTGTACCTATGATGAAAATTACAGGCCTCTCTCATCTTTTTAAGTGAGAGAACTTGCACAATTGGTGGCTGACTAAATACTTTTTTGCCCCACTGTATTTTCATTTATTTAACACTTTTTTGGTTACTACATGAGTCCATATGTGTTATTTCATAGTTTTGATGTCTTTACTATAATTCTTGTTTTGGTACTGTCCATATGTGTCTTGTTTTTGGTTGCAGATTCAGGACTGGCTGACAAATTTCAACATTTACTTGGAGCTAACTCTGCAAATAGCACTGC
The DNA here is from genome assembly GCA_003317085.1 of Hucho hucho. Classification (NCBI taxonomy): domain Eukaryota; kingdom Metazoa; phylum Chordata; class Actinopteri; order Salmoniformes; family Salmonidae; genus Hucho; species Hucho hucho. The sequence continues at coordinate 50,650 of QNTS01004201.1, read as the reverse complement.
TGGGTGATTTGAAAAGTCATAGTCAATCGAACAATAATATAATAATACTCTTGGTAAAAAAGTTTATTTAATTTTGAATCTGTAGAAACTACATTGATAGAAGCTACAATCTATCTGCAATATTAAAGCCCATCTACCCATTACATTATAATTTTTTATGTTTGGTGCTGTTTTTAACAATACATTTTTTTGCATGAAACGAGTTGTCCCTCATTGAATGACAACACTGACTTTATTGAAGAATCCCTAGAAATCACATACAAAGGGGTGTAGACTTCGGCTACCAACTTCGTGTGCCCAAACAGATGAAAAACTCTTACTGAAGTTCAAAACTTACAAAAACACCACAAAATGTCATCATAATATAATATATGCACAAACTCTTCTGAAATGTTTCAGCTGGAAAGCATGCGGACACCTTAAGTGTTTTGTGTGTGTGTTCCAGACAAAGCTGCGTTGGCTGTGTGAGGAGGTGTCAGAGCCTGAGGCCTGGGAGAGGAGGACAGAGAACAAGTGAAGGGTCTGAGACAGAGCAGAGACTCAGAACAACAGGCCCTGCTACAGAGACTGGACCAGCAGGACAAACTACTACGCTCCATCACTTCTGAGAAGAAAGGTAAGAAGTCCTGAGTACTCTGGTTGGATAGTTGTTCCTAGACTAAGCTAACTCGTTATCACATACAGCAGCGGTCAGCAATAGGCAGGGAGCCAAAACCGTCCCGTGAGTGATTTATTTTGGCTCACCCCCCCAAAATATATATTTTTTATTGTGATCGTGACCCAATGTAATTAAGCTATCATTCAGTTGTACAACTGACTATGTATCCCCCTTTCCCTATGTAGCGGGCAAGCTGAAATTTTGCGGGTGGGGCGAGAGAGGGTGGAAGCACTGGGCATCTTGTTGTTATGACATGCATGATCTGAATTAGTCCCACAGAATTATACAGAGGAGCAGCTTCTTTGAAAGAACTTTGAATGTCTTCTAGTTAACATGCTTATGTGTACAGAGTGGCACCAGAATTAAAATAAAAACATGTCTTACCTTTTTGTTACTAATAAATCCAATGTCAAAAATGATAGCTATAGTATCCTTAACTAGCATTGAATAGGTTAATCCATTCTTATCTAATTACAAATTGGAGAGGCTGGTAGCCTACCCACACAGGCAACGATTTCCAGCAGACCGACAAATCAAATCAATTCTTATTTGTCACATACAAATATTTAGCAGATGTTATTGCGGATGTAGCGAAATGCTTGTGTTCCTAGCTCCCAACAGTGCAGTAATATCTAACAGTTCACAACAATACACACTAATCTAAAAGTAAAAGAATGGAATGAAGAAATATATAAATATTAGATTGAGCAGTGTCGGAGTGGCATTGACTAAAATACAGTAGAATAGAATACAGTATTTACTTATGAGATGAGTAAAGCAGTATGTAAACATTATTTAAACATTATTAAAAGGACTAGTGTTCCATTATTAAAGTGGCCAGTGATTTCAAGTCTACGTATGTATATAGGGCAGCAGCCTCTAAGGTGCAGGGTTACATAACTGGGTGGAAGCCAGCTAGTGATGGCTATTTAACAGTCTGATGGCCTTGAGATAAGCTGTTTTTTAGTCTCTTGGTGCAAGATTTGATGCACCTGTACTGACCTAGCCTTCTGGATGATAATGGGGTGAATAGGCCGCGGCTCAGGTGGTTGATGTCCTTGATTATCTTTTTGGCTTTCCTGTGACATCGGGTGCTGTAGGTGTCCTGGAGTGCACGCCCCCAGTGATGCATTGGTCAGACCACACCACCCTCTGGAAAGCCCTGCGGTTGCGGGCAGTGCAGTTGCCGTACCAGGCGTTGATACAGCCCGACAAGATGCTCTCAATTGTGCATCTGTAAAAGTTTGTGAGGGTTTTTGGGGCCTAGCCAAATTTCTTCAGCCTCCTGAGGTTGAAGAGGCGCTGTTGCGCCTTCTTCACCACACTGTCTGTGTGGGTGGACCATGTCAGATCGTCAGTGATGTATACACAGAGGAACTTGTACATTTTCCACTTTCTTCACTGCGGTCCCATCGATGTGGATAGGGACGTGCTCCCTCTGCTGTTTCTGTAAGTCCACGATCAGTTCCTTTTTTTTTTTTACATTGAGTGAGAGGTTGTTTTCCTGGCACCACACTCCCAGGGCCCTCACCTCCTCCCTGTAGGCTGTCTCATCATTGTTGGTAATCAGGCCTACTACTGTTGTGTAGTCTGCAAACTTGATGATTGAGTTGGAGGCGTGCGTGGCCACGCAGTCGTGGGTGAACAGGGAGTACAGGAGGGGCCTGAGCATGCACCCTTATGTGTCACCTATGTTGAGGATCAGCAAAGTGGAGGTGTTGTTTCCTACCTTCACCACCTGGGGGCGGCTCGTCAGGAAGTCCAGGACCCATTTGCACAGGGCGGAATTCAGACCCAGGGCCCCGAGCTTAATGATGAACTTGGAGGGTACTATGGTGTTGAATGCTGAGCTATAGTCAATGAACAGCATTCTTACAGTAGTTGATACAGTGGTTGCTCAACTAAAAGTTTTGAGATTATATGTGGTTTAGTACGGTACCCTGCGTCACTGCGTCACTGCTCCGGACCAGCGCAAGGGGGAGTTAGAGCACTGATTATGCTTACTGGAAAAAACTCTTTCAAAATTTATGGAAGATGCAAGTGGAAGGGGGAAAAGACAGCATTCAGAGGTCAAGACAGCGCTGCTCTGAGACAAGCATGGGGACTGGTCTTGATAAATCAATGAGATTTTTATTTTCACTGAATCTCCGTTTGGGTATTGGTTAGACTATAATTAGGGTGTGGAAATGTTAGGATTATTTTGCTCTTACTGTAGTACTGTATCCTACTACCGACCGGTCACGTTGTACAGTGCCATTATAGGCTATTAGCAGGACAGTAGATACTTTGTGCAAGGAAATTGATCAACATTCAAAACTTTGTGGATGGTCCCTCCCGAGTGGCGCAGTGGTCTAAGACACTGCATCGCAAGGCAAACTGTGTTGCTACAGATGCTGGTTCGATACCTGTGCTGGCCGCGATCGGGAGACCCATGAGGCGACAGTGGGCTTTTGGTTTCTCTCCCTCTAAAAACAGAAATAAATCAATCAATCAAATGTGTTTATAAAGCCCTTTTTTACATCAGATGTCACAAAGTGCTATACAGAAACCCAGCCTAAAACCCCAAACAGCAAGCAATGCAGATGTAGAAGCACAGTGGCTAGGAAAAACTCCCTAGAAAGGCCGGAACCTAGGAAGAAACCTAGAGAGGAACCAGGTTCTGAGGGGTGGCCAGTCTTCTTCTGACTGTGCCCGGTGGAGATTATAACAGTACATGGCCAAGATGTTCAAACGTTCATAGATGACCAGCAGGGTGAAATAATAATAATCACAGTGGTTGTAGAGGGTGCAACAGGTCAGCACCTCAGGAGTAAATGTCAGTTGGCTTTTCATAGCTCATCATTCAGAGTTGGAGACAGCAGGTACGGTAGAGAGAGAGAGTCGAAAACAGCAGGTCCGGGACAAGGTAGCACATCCGGTGAACAGGTCAGGGTTCCATAGCCGCAGGCAGAACAGTTGAAACTGGAGCAGCAGCACGACCAGGTGGACTGGGGACAGCAAGGAGTCATCAGGCCAGGTAGTCCTGAGGCATGGTCCTAGGGCTCAGGTCCTCAGAGAGAAGAGAGAGAGAAAGAGAGAGTGAGAAAGAAAGAGAGAGAATTAGAGGGAGCATATTTAAATTCACACAGGACACCGGATAAGACAGGAGAAATACTCCAGATATAACAGACTAACCCTAGCCCACCGACACATAAACTATTGCAGCATAATTACTGGAGGCTGACAGGAGGGGTGGGGAGACACCGTGGCTCCGGACAGGGCCAACCGGGCAGGATTTAACCCCACCCACTTTGCCAAAGCACAGCCCCCACACCACGAGAGGGATATCTTCAACCACCAACTTACTACCCTGAGACAAGGCTGAGTATAGCCCACGAAGATCTCATGGGGGGCGCCAACCCAGACAGGAAGATCACGTCAGTGACTCAACCCACTCAAGTGATGCACCCCTCCTAGGGACGGCATGGAAGAGCACCAGTAAGCCAGTGACTCAGCCCCCGTAATAGGGTTAGAGGCAGAGAATCCCAGTAGAGAGAGGGGAACCGGCCAGGCAGAGACAGCAAGGGTGGTTCGTCGCTCCAGTAATAACAAACTGTCTTTATTTAGTAAGAATGTCTCACCCCATGTTCAAGAACAGCCTTTTCTCGCTCACTTTCGGTTATTTGAAAACAAAATCATTTCCAAAATATCGTTATTTTTTAACAAGCCATAGAAAGTTGATTGCAATTTCAGTTTAATCCACCAGAAAAGACAGAACAAATAATACAACAAATATTGTGGTTAAACTCAGATATACTAATTGATAAAAAAAAACTATCAATTGAAACCTTTAACAAGTGGAAGGGGGAAAAAGTATGATTATTATTATTATTAACCCTGCATTATAATGATATAAAAGACCCTTAGATATTCTGTTTTTATTTACAGTAGTGATGGACAGCTGGAAGCATTTTGTTAAATAAAGGTTATATTTAAATAGAAAAAACCTCATCCAGCGCAGGTATTGTTTTCTTAGCAAGGGAGGAGAATTCTCCACCTGGGCGGACTGTGAGAGGATCACGTACAAACGCAATGATATCCTTGGGTATGCTGTAGTCTTCAAATCTGGTGGAGAAGTTGTCTCTCAGCTGCTTGATGAAATCTTCCATCACCTCTGTGATGGAAGATTTCCCTCTGCCTGGTCCCTCTGCCTGGTCCCTCTGCCTGACGCTGCGGCCTGGTCCCTCTGCCTGTCGTTTCTTCAGTGTGCTGAAGTGCAGTAGCCTTCCAGATGACAAGTCAAAATCGAACAACTCAAGCTTCCTAGTAAAGGCCTCAAATTTCTCCACCATGTCCACGACTGTTTCCCTCTTCCTTGTAACTGCAGATTTAACCGTTTAAGTTACATAATATGTCCGCAAGAAAAGCTGTGTGTGCAGCTTGCAGTTAACGATTCAATGTTTCTGCATCGGGCCTCTTTATGGGGCGGGAAGGCCACTGAAAGTTCTATGCTTAGATTCATAATTAGTCTGAGATTGAATTATTTGCAAACAGCGATATTTTCATTGCAAATAAGACACACTGGCTTGGCATTGGGAAAAGATGGTGAGATGAACGCATATCTCTCTGTACATTCTTCTCTGAATCTTCGATGTTCATTTTCCACCTTTCTTCTTGATACTTTTTGAGTGTGACATTTTATCTTGTTATCAAGCAAAAGTTCTGAACAAAATGTTGACATAAAAAAAGTAGTGTAGCCTACAGTAGGTTACGTAGACCACCAATCAACGCACAGAGAAATAGACAAAATAATAATTGAATAGAGACAGTGATTTTATGAGCGTAATCAGATCAAAGTTATAATCTTATTGTCACTGAATTTATTATGTACTAATCATATGTGTTAAACATGTTACATTTGTAGTGTTGGCCAATTCATTTTGCTAATATTATATACTTATTATGTTCTGGCCCACCATCATCCAATTGTTCTAATAGGATTTGAAGCAATCGCCTACCCGGGTGTGGTCAACTGTTTCAGCACTGTTTCGCACTGCTCTGAGACAAGCATGGGGACTAGTCTCGATAAATCAATGAGATTTTTATTTTCACTGAATCTCTGTTTGGGTATTGGTTAGACTACAATTATTATTATTATTTTTTATAGAAACACCATAATATTAATCAAATTAATTAAGCTACATTTAAAATCAATCCCATATACTATGTTCTTACAATTAAAAAAAAAATATTCTCTAGTACAGCCAATATTACAAAAAGTCAAATGCTTCTCAAAGATGCCCTCTGGTGGTCAAACTAGCACTAATGGCAACAATGGCTGACAATTAAATAACGTGCCATAGAATTCTGCGGCAGCCCATAAGGTGTGCTGCAGTATGAGGCAACTTTTACAGGAAGAACCACTGGACATAGGTATTCCTCTTGTCCAGATGGGATAGGGCAGTGTGCAGTGCAATGGCGATTACATCGTCTGTGGATCTATTGGTGCGGTAAGCAAATTGAAGTGGGTCTAGGATGGCAGGTAAGGTAGAGGTGATATGATACTTAATTAGCCTCTCAAAGGACTTCATGATGACAGAAGTGAGTGCTACCGGGCGATAGTCATTTAGTTCAGTTACCTTTGCTTTCTTGGGTACAGGAACAATGGTGGACATCTTGAAGCAAGTGGGGACAGCAGACTGGGATAGGGAAAGATTGGATATGTCCGTAAACACTCCAGCCAGCTGAGCATACTCTGAGGACGCGGCTACGGATGCCGTCGATATCCACAACGTTGCTGGTTTTCCCTTTGTAGTCCGTGATTGTCTGTAGACCCTGCCACATACATCTCGTGTCTGAGCCTTTGAATTGTGACTCCACTTTGTTTCTGTGCTGACACTTTGCCTGTTTGATTGCCTTATAAAGGGAATAACTACACTGTTTGTATTCGGCCATATTCCCAGTCACCTTACCATGGTTAAATACAGTGGTTCGCGCTTTCAGTTTTGCGCGAATGCTGCCAATAGTTACAGTGGGTACAACATCTCCTATAAACTTCCTGATGAACTCACTCACCATATCCGTGTATTTGTCTATGTTATTCTCAGAGGCTACCCGGAAAATATCCCAGTCTGCATGATCAAAATAATCTTGAGGCATGGATTCCGATTGGTCTGACCAGCGTTGAATAGACCTTAGTACGGGTACTTCCTGTTTAAGTTTCTGCCTATAGGAAGGGAAGAGCTAAATGGAGTCATGATCAGATTTGCCAAAGGGTAGCATTAAGGAGAGGGCCTTGTAGGCATTTTGAAAAGTTGAGTAGCAATGGTCCAGTGTTTTCTCAGCGTGAGTGCTACAGTCAATGTGTTGGTTGAACTTCGTTAGTGTTTTCCTCAGATTTGCTTTGATAAAATCCCCAGCTAAAATAAATGCGGCCTCAAGATATTTAGTTTCCAGTTTGCATAAAGTCCAGTGCTGTACTTTGAGGGCTGTCGTGGTATCGGATTGAGAGGGAATATACACGGCTGAGACTATAACCAAAGAGAATTCTCTTGGGAGGTAATACGGTCTGCATTTGATTGTTATTCCTGTCTCCGCGATGTACTGAGAACCCAGCTGGTTGTATGTACGGGGACAGTATATCCCAAGAGAGCCATGTTTCTGTTTCTTTTCCCTGAGCTTGTCTACTTTATTGTCCAGAGACTAAACTTAGTGAGTCATATACCAGAAAGTGATGGATGGTGTGCATGCCTCCTGAGTCGGACTAGAATTCTTAGGACCTAGAAGCAGAGCTGCCATATCTGTCGGCGCCATCTTTTCTAGAATAGATTTCTGAGTGACAGTGAGGGCTTTGAATAGTCACTTTGTTGCATTTTTTGTGGGACTGTAAAAAAATGCCTGGAACTTAAAAGAATGTTATGAACCGTTTCCCATGCTTTTATAATAACGGTTCTGTTCCGGAATAGTATAAATCACTTTTGTTTTCGGTTCTGATTCTGTTCCTAAATTTTTTTTTTTTAGTTGCCTACCCCTGACATGCAGCATGTAGTCACAATCATTTTTATAAAAATTTTATTTAACCTTTATTTAACTAGGCAAGTCAGATATGAACAAATTCTTATTTACAATGACGGCCTACCCCGGCCAAACCCGGACAACGCTGGGCCAATTGTGCGCCGCCCTATGGGACTCCCAATCACGGCCGGATGTGATACAGCCTGGATCATTATGGGAGTGATTTCTCTCTCTCTCTGTCTCTGTGTGTGTGTCTATGATTGTATGTTAATTTGTGTTTCGTGCTGCAAATGTACTTTGCTTTTCTGTAATTTCTACTCATAATCACATCCACACAGGAAAGCGGTCTTCTCTCTCTTAGTTTCTAAACTAAACTTGTGATAATGAGTTAGTTCAGGGTTCACCATGGTTCATCACAACAAGCAGCCAGGAATCTCAGTCTAATTCTGGCTCCCTCCCGAACGTCTTCACACAGAGACAGACAGGCAGGTGGACAGACAGAAAGACAGGGGCCTAATCAGCCTGTAGTCTCATTCAGATGTGCTGTTCTGCCTGACTGGAACACACACACACACACACTCACAGGAAGACAGAGGCTGTAACAGCAGGGCATTGTGGAGCCCAGACACCCTAATAATGATGCTGTCTAACCCCACGCTTGGGAAAGAAGCTGGTATCTGTCTGTGGTATATCTTTGGAGGGATTTGGCACAAAACAACAGAAAACTAATTTGGCCCATCTGGAAAATGTGCTCTCTCATTAGGAACGAACTGCAATACATTAGATATGAGTATTTATTTTACCTAGTGTCACTGGGTCCACTCCCATCCAGTCTTTGATCATCCTAACTTATTTTGGAAGTTTTCAGAATAAGTTTTCAGTTGCTGAAGGTTGCTGCCGGTGTACTTTCTTCCTGTGGTACTTTTCTATAGACGTTTTCGGTTGCTGAAGTTAGCTGGCCTGGTGAACATTTCTCTCTATCTAAAACACTACCGCAGTACTGATCTGAGGAAGTTTTCGGCATACTTAGCTTTCCCATCTTTACTAAAACATAGGCTAGCGTCTGTGGTTGATAGCTATTGGATTATAGGTCTTTCCTCAGTAACTGACTTCTACAGATTTAGATTAAACAGAGAGTGACTTTCTCTCAAGTCATGGCCCGTTGTATTTTAGGCCCATTTAGACTGCCAGAGTATGACTGGCGCCATCTCTCTCCCTCCCAGCCAGCCTCCCAGCCCAGCCCAGCCAGCCTCTCAGACCAGCCAACCTTTCAGCCTCCCAGCCCAGCCAGCCTCCCAGCCCAGCCAGCCTCTCAGACTACCCAGCTTCCCAAGCTCTCAGCTCAGCTAGACAACAGGCAGCTCTGATGAAGCAGGGAGACAAATGGAGCAGCAATCACAACAATCTATTTGATTTAACCAAGTGTACAGCGTTGGTGAGACTAAGAGATGTATTTGGGACCAGGTAATTCAGAATGGGAAAAGTTTCTAAGTCACTCACTGATATCATTGCCAAATGTGCCTGTCTACCTGGGGTATTATTTCAGACGGAAGTTATTAACGTGGTTCCGTCATTTTAGATCTCTTGGAGAAGACTCAGAGGAAGGAAGATGAGAAGTCTTCAGGTGAGTCAGCAGAGATTTAACCACACACAAAGAGACTCTCTCTTGTCTATTGAACATCAATACACAACATCCCCAGTCAACTTCCTCAACCACATGATAGTCCTGTCAGACATTCCATGGAGTGGATGTTTTCCATTTTCTCCTCAAAGTGGTGTGTGTATGCATTTGTGTATGTATGTACAGTGCCTTCAGAAAGTATTCAGATCCCTTGACATGTTCCTTTTTTTGTTAGGTTATTTATTATTTAAATATTATTATTAGAAAATGGATTAAAAAAAATACAAAATTCTCATAAATCTTCACACAATACCCCATAATGCCAAAGCAAAAACAGGTTTTTAGAAATGTATAAAATATACAAAACTGAAATATTACATTTACATAACTATTCAGACCCTTTACGCAGTACTTTGTTGACCTTTGGCAGCAATTACATCCTCAAGTCTTCTTGGGTATGACGCTACAAGCTTGGCACACCTGTATTTAGGGAGTTTCTCCCATTCTTCTCTGCAGATTTTCTCAAGCTCTGTCAGGTTGGATGGGGAGCGTCGCTGCACAGCTATTTTCAGGTCTCTCCAGTGATGTTCAATTAGGTTTAAGTCCGGGCTCTGGCTGGGCCACTCAAGGACATTCAGAGACTTGTACCGAAGCCACTCCTGCGTTGTCTTGGCTGTGTGCTTAGGGTCGTTGTCCTGTTGGAAGGTAAACCTTCGCCCCAGTCTGAGGTCCTGAGAGCTCTGGAGCAGGTTTTCATCAAGGATCTCTCTGTACTTTACTCTGTTCATCTTTGCATCGATCCTGACTAGTCTCCCAGTCCCTGCCACTGAAAAACATCCCCACGGCATGATTCTAACACCACCATGCTTCACCGTAGGTATGGTGCCAGGTTTCCTCCAGACGTGAAGCGTGGCATTCAGGCCAAAGAGTTCAATCTTGGTTTCATCAGACCAGAGAATCTTGTTTCTTGTGGTTTGAGAGTCTTTAGGTGCCTTTTGGCAAACTCCTAGCGGGCTGTCATGTGCTTTTTACTGAGGAGTGGCTTCCATCTGGCCACTCTCCCATAAAGGCCTGATTGGTGGTGTGCTACGGAGATGGTTGTCCTTGTAGAAGGTTCTCCCATCTCCACAGAGGGACTTTAGAGCTCTGTCAGAGTGACCATTGGGTTCTTGGTCACCTCCCTGATTGCTCAGTTTGGCCGGGTGGCCGGCTCTAGGAAGGGTCTTGGTACCCTTCCACAGATCTGTGCCTAGACACAATCCTATCTCGGAGCTCTTTGGACAATTCCTTCGACCTCATGTCTTGGTTTTTGCTCTGACATGCACTGTCAACTGTGGGACCTTAATTTCTATTTACTTTCCAATAAATAGAATTTACCACAGGTGGACTCCAATAAAATTGTAGAAACATCTCAAGGATGATCAATGGAAACAGGATGCACCTGAGCTCAATGTAAGTAAGGTATTTCTGTTGAAATTATGTGGTAGTGTGTGTAGATTGCTGAGGAATAAAAATACATTTTTGTATAAGGCTGTAAGGCTGTAACAAAATGTTGAAAAATAAAGGGGTCTGAATACTTTCCGACCGCACTGTATGTATGGTATGTATGGTTTGTGTGGTATGTGTGTGTGTGCACTGGGGCCCATCTGTGTCCATGCGTCTGCACCTGCTATAATTAATCAGTTCCCTCAGACCCAGCCGGCCCTTTAATTAAGAGGAATGAGCAGGCGAGTTGAGCCACACACACACACACACACACGCACCATCACCACGCAACGCAACAACAGCCAGATGGGGGGAGAGAGGGAGGAGTGGAGAGAGGGAGAGAGGAGGGTAATCTAGCAGGTGTGAGGATGGATGAGTGACAGGCGATAAGACACATCGTGTCACTGATGCATCATTAGAGAATCAACATCACTCAGCAGTCAGTTGAGAGAGGGAGGAGAGGAGAGGGATGAGAGAGGGAGGAGAGGAGCGGGATGAGAGAGGGAGGAGAAGAGAGGGAGGAGAGGAGCGGGATGAGAGAGGGAGGAGAAGAGAGGGATGAGAGAGGGCGGAGAGGAGAGGGATGAGAGAGAGGAGTGTGTTCCCTCCAGTGCCCTGTTGCTCGTTTATTGAATCACTCATCATTTCACTGACTCTAAATGTGTCAATTCTGCTGTGCTGACTCACTGCTTAGTGGTTTAAGCTAGTCCTTGGACATTATTTCACTCACTGCTTAGTGGTTTAAGCTAGTCCTTGGACATTATTTCACTCACTGCTTAGTGGTTTAAGCTGGTCCTTGGACATTATTTCACTCACTAATACAGTCATACATATATTATTCTGGTCATTCTACAATAAACTGTTAACTGTTTGTTCTGTCTACAGCAATGAATGATCCTCAGAGGAGGACCATCCTCAGTGAATTTCATTAAAATAAAAATAGTGAAAATTTAAAAAGTTACTCCTACCCTTTTTCCACATTTTGTTACGTTACAGCCTCATTTGAAAAAAAAAACTAATCAATCTACACACAATACCCCATAATGACAAAGCGAAAACAGATTTTTGGAAATGTTTGCCAATTTATAAAAAAGAAAAAACAGAAATACCTTATTTACAAAAATATTCAGACCCTTTGCTATGAGACTTGAAATTGAGCTCAGGTGCATCTTGTTTCCATTGATCATTCTTGAGATGTTTATACAACTTGATTGGAGTCCACCTGTGGTAAATTCAATTGATTGGAGATGCTTTGGAAGATACATGTCAGAGCAAAAAGCAAGCCATGAGGTAGATCTCCGAGACAGGATTGTGTCAGGATTGTGCAGCATTGAAGGTCCCCAAGAACACAGTGGCTTCCATAATTCTTACATGGAAGAAGTTTGGAACCACCAAGACTCTTCCTAGAGCTGGCCACCTGGACATGCCTGTGATAGAGACCTGTGGTGTATAGCAGTTTGCCTGTGGTGGAGACCTGTGGTGTATAGCAGTTTGCCTGTGGTGGAGACCTGTGGTGTATAGCAGTTTGCCTGTGGTGGATACCTGTGGTGTATAGCAGTTTGCCTCTGGTGGAGACCTGTGGTGTATAGCAGTTTGCCTCTGGTGGAGACATGTGGTGTACAGCACATTGCCTGTGGTGGAGACCTGTGGTGTATAGCAGTATGCCTGGGATGGAGACCTGTGGTGTATAGCAGTATGCCTGGAATGTAGACCTGTGGTGTATAGCAGTATGCCTGGGATGGAGACCTGTGGTGTATAGCAGTTTGCCTCTGGTGGAGACCTGTGGTGTATAGCAGTTTGCCTGTGATGGAACCTGTGGTGTATAGCAGTTTGCCTTTGGTGGAGACCTGTGGTGTATAGCATTTTGCCTGTGGTGGAGACCTGTGGTGTATAGCAGTATGCCTGGGATGGAGACATGTGGTGTATAGCAGTATGCCTGGGATGGAGACTTGTGGTGTATAGCAGTATGCCTGGGATGGAGACATGTGTATAGCAGTATTAAAGGGATGGAGACCTGTGGTGTATAGCAGTTGCCTGGGATGGAGACCTGTGGTGTATAGCAGTAGGCCTGGGATGGAGACCTGTGGTGTATGCCTGGGATGGAGACCTGTGGTGTATGCCTGGGATGGAGACCTGTGGTGTATGCCTGTGATGGAGACCTGTGGTGTATGCCTGTGGTGGAGACCTGTGAAGTTTAGCAGTATGCTTGTGTTGGAGACCTGTTGTATATATCAGTTTGCTTCTGGTGTATAGCAGCATGCCACTGGTGGAGACCTGTGGTGTATAGCAGTATGCCTGGGATGGAGAACTGTGACGTACACTAGTATGCCTGTGGTGGAGACCTGTGGTGTATAGCAGTTTTCCTGTGGTGGAGAACTGTGACATAGACTAGTATGCCTGTGCTGGAGACCTGTGTTGTATAGCAGTTATCCTGTGGTGGAGAATTGTGATGTATAGCAGTTTGCCTGTGCTGGAGACCTGTGGCCTAGGTCTGTGTGTTAGGTCTGAATTTCAATCACTACACCAACCTATGTGTCTAGATAAGTACATTTTATAATGAATGTAATAGATTAAAGCCCTCTCAGTATTATTATTATTATTATAAACAAATTTGCATTGTGAAAAGTAATGTCAAAATGCTTATTAAAATACTATTACACCCAACAGTTTTTGGAAGAAAAAACGGGTTGAAAATCACTACGTTAGGGACAATTGGAACTTCAGACAATTTTATGATGGTTTCCATTTTGTGCCTGGTTTTTGTAGTGACAGTTTCCATTTTGTACCTGGTTCGGGTAGTAACAGTTTCCATTTTGTGCCTGGTTCGTGTAGTGACAGTTTCCATTTTGTGCCTGATTTGTGTAGTGACAGATTTCATTTTGTACCTTGTTTGTGTAGTAACAGCTTCCATTTGTGCCTGTTTGCTGTTACAATGGCTTCCATGTTGTGTCTGTAGGAGTCTCAGCAGCAGGAGTTGGTGAAACAGTGTTAAGTAAAAAAAATTCTCTCCAAATGACAGATACAGGAATGCAGGGTACTGGACTACATTGCCCACAATACACATTGATATGCATACAGCAAATATTAGCTTTATAATACCTAGAAACCCAACTCGAGACTTAAAAAAAACAGGAGGGCACCACTTTGTTTCCAACGCAATTTTAAGACTTGTCCTTTTCAAAGATCACTTTGTTTATTTACTAAGTACCTCTGAACAGTGTTAGCAGTCAATCTATTTTGTGTTCACACAGCAAAGACCTTGAAGTCATCAGCCACTCAGCCTGGCCACAGGTGGCATTAGCGTTGTTTGCCAATGCATGTCCGTGTGTGTTACTTAGTTCATGGTCTAGATTCCAATGTTAGCTAGCTAGCTGCGCTAATGTTGCTATTTTGTAGAAGTCTGTGTTGATACTAACCAGATGGCCACATCTTAATAACTACCTAGCAAGATGACGAATAAACGATTTATTCCACGCTCCACAATCCCAAACTGCCAGTGCCAGTTGTGGACCAACGATACACCCGGCACTCAGCTGGTACAGTTGAAGTCGGAAGTTTACATACACTTAGTTTGGAGTCATTAAAACTCGTTTTTCAACCACAAATTTCTTGTTAACAAACTATAGTTTTGGCAAGTTGGTTAGGACATCTACTTTGTGCATGACACAATAAATTCTTCCAACAATTGTTTACAGACAGATTATTTCACTTTAAACAGCTTGGAAAATTCCCCAAAATGATGTCATGGCTTTAGAAGCTTCTAATAGGCTAACTGACATCATTTGAGTCAATTGGAGGTGTACCTGTGTATGTATTTCAAGGCCTCTTTGCTTGACATCATGGGAAAATGAAAATAAATCAGCCAAGACCTCAGAAAAAAACATTGTAGACCTCCACAAGTCTGATTCATCCTTGGGAGCAATTTCCAAACGCCTGAAGGTACCACGTTCATCTGTACAAACAATAGTACTCAAGTATAAACACCATGGGACCACGCAGCCGTCATACCGCTCAGGAAGGTGACGCGTTCTGTCTCCTAGAGATGAACGTACTTTGGCGCGTAAAAGTGCAAATCAATCCCAGAACAACAGCAAAGGACCTTGTAAAGATGCTGCAGGAAACAGGCACAAAAGTGTCTATATCCAAACGAGTCCTATATCAACATAACCTGAAAGGCCGCTCAGCAAGGTAGAAGCCTCTGCACCAAAACCGCCATAAAAAAGCCAGACTAAGGTTTGCAACTGTACATGGGGACAAAGATTGTACTTTTTGGAGAAATGACCTCTGGTCTGATGAAACAAAAATAGAACTGTTTGGCCACAATGACCATCGTTATGTTTGGAGGAAAAAGGGGGAGGCTTGCAAGCCGAAGAACACCATCCCAACCGTGAAGCACGGGGGTGGCAGCATCATGTTGTAGGGGTGCTTTGCTACAGGAGGGTCTGGTGCACTTCACAAAATAGATGGCATCATGAGGAAGGAAAATTATGTGGATTTATTGAAACAACATGTCAAGACATCAGTCAGGAAGTTAAAGCTTGGTCGCAAATGGGTCTTCCAAATGGACAATGACCCCAAGCATGCTTCCAAAGTTGTGGCAAAATGGCTTAAGGACAACAAAGTCAAGGTTTTGGAGTGGCCATCTCAAAGCCTTGACCTCAATCCTATAGAACATTTGTGGGCAGAACTGAAAAAGTGTGTGCGAGCAAGGAGGCCTACAAACCTGACTCAGTTACACCAGCTCTGTCAGGAGGAATGGGCCAGAATTCACCCAACTTATTGTGGGAAGCTCGTGGAAGGCTACCCAAAACATTTGACCCAAGTTAAACAATTTAAAGGCAATGCTACCAAATACTAATTGAGTGTATGTGAACTTCTGACCCACTGGGAATGTGATGAAAGAAATGAAAGCTGAAATAAATCGTTCTCTCTACTATTATTCTGACATTTCCAATTCTTAAAATAAATTGGTGATCCTAACTGACCTGAAACAGGGAATTTTTACTTGGATTAAATGTCAGGAATTGTGAAAAACAGAGTTTAAATGTATTTGGCTAAGGTGTATGTAAACTTCCGACTTCAACTGTATATGCTGTTTTATGCCTGTGCTGTGCATTCATTCACCTTAACAAGTCACAATGAGTTTGTTTTTATATTCAACTGTTTTTACCACTAACATAATCGGTTTTAAATGTTTATATTTGTATTATATGTGCTTGTATGCAGTGTTTTGTGGATTTATTTTATTTTGTAAAGAAGAAAAAATGCAAATAAGCTAAATTCCCTCATCCGTTTCAAAGTAAAGTGTTGCTGCCTAAGGCTCGGAGGTCTTTGATATGTCGATTACTGTTGCCTTAGTCCATCTGTTGAGAAAATGACTCGTAGCTTATAGGTTTATATGTCCACTACAGCCTTATTTCAGCTTCAATTTATGTCTACCAACTGCATCCGCACTTCAAAAGAACCAACACGTCTGCAGTAAAGTAAAAACAAGTTATTGGATTTATGTTCTGTGTGGTGCACGTAGCATTTCACACCTGGGACCTAAGGTGCTCTCTCACTCTCTCTCTATTTAACCAGGTAGGCCAGTTGAGAACAAGTTCTCATTTACAAATGCGACCTGGCCAAGATAAAGCAAAGCAGTGCGACACAAACAACACAGAGTTACACATGGAATAAACAAATGTACAGTCAATAACACAGTAGAAAAGTATATACAGTGTGGGCAAATGAAGTAAGATTAGGGAGGTAAAGGCAATAAATAGGCCATAGTGGTGAATTACAATTACAATTTAATAATTAAACACTCGAGTGATAGATGTGCAGAAGATGAATGTGCAAGAAGAGATACTGGGGTGCAAAGGAGAAAAAAAAAAAAAAACAATATGGGGATTAGGTAGTTGGGTGGGCTAATTACAGATGGGCTATGTACATGTGCAATGATCTGTAAGCTGCTCTGACAGCTGATGCTTAAAGTTAGTGAGGGAGATATGAGTCTCCAGCTTCAGTGATTTTTGCAATTCGTTCAAGTCATTGGTAGCAGAGAACTGGAAGGAAAGGTGGCCAAAGAGGAGTTTGGGGGTGACCAGTGAGATATACCTGCTGGAGCGCGTGCTACGGGTGGGTGCTGCTATGGTGACCAGTGAGCTGAGATAAGGCGAGGCTTTACCTAGCAAAGACTTATAGATGACCTGGAGCCAGTGGGTTTGGCGACGAATATGAAGCGAGGGCCAGCCAACGAGAGCATACAGGTCGCAGTGGTGGGTAGTATATGGGGCTTTGGTGACAAAACGGATGGCACTGTGATAGACTACATCCAATTTGCTGAGTAGAGTGTTGGAGAATATTTTGTAAATGACATCGCCGAAGTCAAGGATCGGTAGGATAGTCAGTTTTACGAGGGTATGTTTGGCAGCCTGAGTGAAGGATGCTTTGTTGCGAAATAGGAAGCCGATTCTAGATTTAATTTTGGATTGGAGATGCTTAATGTGAGTCTGGAAGGAGAGTTTACAGTCTAACCAGACACCTAGGTATTTGTAGTTGTCCACATATTCTAAGTCAGAACCGTCCAGAGTAGTGATGCTAGACGGGCGTGCAGGTGCAGGCAGTGATCTGTTGAAGAGCATGCATTTAGTTTTACTTGCATTTAAGAGCAGTTGGAGGCCACGGAAGGAGAGTTGTATGGCATTGAAGCTTGTCTGGAGGTTTGTTAACACAGTGTCCAAAGAAGGGCCAGAAGTATACAGAATGGTGTCGTCTGCGTAGAGGTGGATCAGAGAATCACCAGCAGCAAGAGCGACATCATTGATGTATACAGAGAAAAGAGTCGGCCCAAGAATTGAACCCTGTGGCACCCCCATAGAGACTGCCAGAGGTCCGGACAACAGGCCCTCCAATTTGACACACTGAACTCTGTCTGAGAAGTAGTTGGTGAACCAGGCAAGACAGTCATTTGAGAAACCAAGGCTGTTGACTCTGCCGATAAGAATGCGGTGATTGACAGATTCGTAAGCCTTGGCCAGGTCGATGAATACGGCTGCACAGTATTGTCTTTTATCAATGGCGGTTATGATATCGTTTAGGACCTAGAGCGTGGCTGAGGTGCACCCATGACCAGCTTGGAAACCAGATTGCATAGCGGAGAAGGTACGGTGGGATTTGAAATGGTCGGTGATCTGTTTGTTAACTTGGCTTTCGAAGACCTTGGAAAGGCAGGGTATGATAGATATAGGTCTGTAACAGTTTGGGTCTAGAGTGTCTTCCCCTTTGAGGAGGGGGATGACCGCGGCAGCTTTCCAATCTTTGGGGACCTCAGACGATATGAAAGAGAGGTTGAACAGGCTAGTAATAGGGGTGTCAACAATTGCGGCGGATAATTTTAGAAAGAGAGGGTCCAGATTGTCTAGCTAAGCTGATTTGTAGGGGTCCAGATTTTGCAGCTCTTTCAGAACATCAGCTATCTGGATTTGGGTGAAGGAGAAATGCTTCTTGAAATTCTCGATTATCGTAGATTTATCGATGGTGACAGTGTTTCCTAGCCTCAGTGTTTCCCTCAGGGGCTTACAAAGTTAAAGCCTCATCCTCACCGTTTTATAGATGAATACTGTGCTTTCTTATACCGGTATTAGTGTCTCTGTAAACTTCATTGTACACTGAGTATACCAGACATTAGGAACACATTGTTAATATTGAATTGCACTCCCCCCTTTTGCGCTCAGAACAGCCTCAAATCTTCTGGGCATGGACTCTACAAGGTGTCTTAAGCGTTCCACAGGGATGCTGGCCCATGTTGACTACAATGTTTCCCACAGTTGTGTCAAGTTGGCTGGATGTCCTTTGGGCGGTGGACCATTCTTGATACACATGGGAAACTGTTGAGCGTGAAAAATCCAGCAGCGTTGCAGTTCTTGACACAAACCTACTACCATACCCCATTCAAAGTCACTTAAATCTTTTGTATTGCCCATTCACCCTATGAATGGCACACATACACAATCCCTTAAAAATTGTTATTTAACCCTGTCTTCTCCCCTTCATATACACTGATTGAAGTGGATTTAACAAGTGACATCAATAAGGGATCATATATTTTACCTGGATTCACCTGGTCAGTCTATCATGGAAAGAGCAGGTGTTCCTAATGTTTTGTACACTCAGTTTATGTCTGAAGACCTTTGTTGATCGAAACTTCTCCATGTTTTTAAATCTAAACCTTGAAAAAAATCTATTATTTATTAGCTGGACTGAACTGTTTTGTCATTGAAATTCATGATTTGAAGTGGACTACAGACCTTGGCCTATGGATATTCTGAGGACGTAGGTCCACAGCCTGTGGCTAAAAGAGTTTGGAAATCTTCTTTTACCCTGAAGACGTCTAATGCATCAGACTTTTCTGAAGCTCTGACAAACCCTGTCAAAAGTATTGGGCTTTCCTCTCAATAAACCCCGGCTTACATGGACTGATAGATTTGAGGTTTATCAGATTATGGAATATAGGCCAAGTACATTGAATCCTCCAGTGAAGAAATACTGTACAAGAGAGAGCTCTTTTGAGAGGTTTTGGGAAGATTCTAACATGTTTATCTATCTGCAGACATATTCTCTGTGATCATATTTGTATTGATTTTATTTTCAGTACATAGATCACTGAATATTACTCAGCATAACACCAAACTGAATAGAAATGAATGAAGCATTTAGCCCTTTATGCTATTTGGAACACTACAGTCTATGCTAGTGCACCAGAAAGTCCCATATTGCTTCTAAATTAAGAGGAAAAATGCTGCGTTCACTTGTTCAAGGGTGATCAGTTCAGATTCTCTCTTCTATAGTTCCATATCTTCATAAACTTTAGAAGTCTGTTTGGGGTGTGTGAGGTAGATTTCTTTGGCATTTACATTTTAGTCATTCCCTGTACAGTTCAGACCTTACCGGTGGCAGATCCAGAAGGGTGTATCCTATCTATACTGAACACAAATATACATGTAAAGTGTTGGTCCCATGTTTCATGAGCTGAAATAAAAGATCCCAGAAATGTTCCATTCGCACAGAAAGCTTATTTCTCTCAAATTTTGTGCACAAATTTGTTTACATCCCTGTTAGTGAGCATTTATCTTTTGCCAAGAATCCATCCACCTGACAGGTGATTAAAGAGCATGATCATTACACTGGGGACAACAAAAGGCCACTAAAATGTGCAGTTTTGTCACACAACACAATGCCACAGATGTCTCATGTTTTGAGTGAGCGTTCAATAGGCATGCTGACTGCAGGAATGTCCACCAGAGCTGTTGCCAGAGAATTTAATGTTAATTTTTCTACCATAAGCCGCATCCAACATCGTTTCAGAGAATTTTGCAGTACGTCCAACCGGCCTCACAACTGCAGACCACATGTAACCACGCCAGCCCAGGACCTCCACATCCGGCTTCACCTGCGGGATCGTCTGAGACCAGCCAGCTAATGAAACTGCTGGTTTGCACAACCGAAGAATTTCTGCGCAAACTGTCAGAAACCGTCTTAGAAAATCTCATCTGCGGGCTAGTCGTCCTCACTAGGGTCTGACTGCAGTTCGGCTTCAGTGGGAAAATGCTCACCTTAAATGGCCACTGGCACGATGGAGAAGTGTTTCAACAATACCGGGCAGTAGGCAGACAGCGTGTATCGCGTCATGTGGGCAAGCGTTTTTCTGATGTCAAATCAGAGTGCCCCATGGTGGCGGTGGGGTTATGGTATGGGCAGGCATAAGCTACGGACAACGAACACAATTGCATTTTATCAATGGTAATTTGAATGCACAGAGATACCGTGACAAGATCCTGAGGCCCATTGTTGTGCCATTCATCCACCGCCATCACATCATATTTCAGCATGATGTTGATGCACAGCCCCATGTCGCAAGGATCTGTACACAATTCCTGTAAGCTGAAAATGTTGCAATTCTTCCATGGCCTGCAACTCACCAGACATGTCACCCATTGAGCACGTTTGGGATGCTCTGGATCGGCATGTACGACAGCGTGTTCCAACTTCGCACAGCCATTGAAGAGGAGCGGGACAACATTCCACATGCCACAATCAACAGCCTGATCAACTCTATGCGAAGGAGATGTGTCACTCTGCATGAGGAAAATGGTTACACCAGATACTGACTGGTTTTCTGATCCATGCCCCTACCTTTTTTTAAAGCTATCTGTGACCAACAGAAGCATATCTGTATTCCCAGTCATGTGATTAGGGACTAATGAATTTATTTCAATTGACTGATTTCCTGGTATTAACTGTAGCTCAGTAAAATCTTAGAAATTGTTGCATGTAGCGTTTATATTTTTGTTCAGTGTAAATACATTTTTGTCATTTTAAGCAGCTACAGTAAAGGTAATTTAAGCACGTCGGTAGGTCATTTTGTTTTGTTCTGAAAAAAATCTTACTGACTTTTCCTTTAATTTGTCTTTCCCAGACACCTTATGTTAAATAGTTGACTGCAGAGTAAGTAGTCTTCATTTGCACGTGTGAGAAACAAGCACCTATCTGGTCAGAGCTAAGATAACTGACAGTAAATTATATTAATTAAATTAAAGGATATTCAAAGCAGGGATGCATTCAAATCAATTCAGAATTAATTATTGAAGGTTCTTCTTTCTCTCCATTAAATCAGAGTGAACAGAAATCAGATCATTACAGCTGTGTTTTCCTGAATGACGAGGTCATTACAGCTGTGTTGTCCTGAATGATGAGGTCAATACAGCTGTGTTGTCCTGAATGATGAGGTCAATACAGCTGTGTTGCCCTGAATGACGAGGTCAATACAGCTGTGTTGCCCTGAATGACGAGGTCATTACAGCTGTGTCATCCTGAATGGTAAGGTCATTACAGCTGTGTCGTCCTGAATGATGAGGTCATTACAGCTGTGTCGTCCTGAATGATGAGGTCAATACAGCTGTGTTGCCCTGAATGACGAGGTCAATACAGCTGTGTCGTCCTGAATGATGAGGTCATTACAGCTGTGTCATCCTGAATGGTAAGGTCATTACAGCTGTGTCATCCTGACTGACGACGTCATTACAGCTGTGTCATCCTGAATGGTAAGGTCATTACAGCTGTGCCATCCTGAATGGTAAGGTCATTACAGCTGTGTCATCCTGAATGGTAAGGTCATTACAGCTGTGTCATCCTGAATGGTAAGGTCATTACAGCTGTGTCATCCTGAATGGTAAGGTCATTACAGCTGTGTCATCCTGAATGGTAAGGTCATTACAGCTGTGTCGTCATGAATGGTGAGGTCATTACAGCTGTGTCGTCCTGAATGATGATACACCAGAGTCTTTAACACTGCCAGCTAGTGACTGACAGTAAACACACGGACACACACTGAAATGCACACACACTGTAGTGTGCACACATACACATGCCCACACACACTGAAACACACACACACACACACACCTCATATACACACAATTGGGCCATACCATTGCAGGACTCCACTAAGCGAAGCTCCATAGCATACTGCAGCGCCTAACGGGTCATTTAAGCAATAAGGCCCGAGGTGTCACGGTTCATGAATTCGCCGGCTCTCTCTCTGTGTGTGTGCGTGTGTGGGTGTGGGTGTGGCCGCTAATTGCCACTCTGCTTGTTGTCAGCGCCAGCTGACACTCATTACGTGCCTACTTATACTCGTTGTCTTGGTCTTGTGTTTGTCAGTTCGTTGTCTTGTTTTCCTGTGTGTGTCTCTCTCCAGGCCGAGTACTCTGTTCCCCGTTGGTTCTGTTCTCCGCTGGACTCTTCGTTCGCTATCGCTCCAGTGGAGGTCTCTACGCTGGGCACGTTCAAGATCGCCAGTCGGGGAATTCCTCTAACCACTGACAGTACGGAAGATTGGTTTCTCCCCGCAGCCTCGGCGCAGCTAGCCCTAGCCAGTTACTGACACCCTGGATTATTCTGTACCTGTTTTCCACCTCCTGTATTGCTCCAATAAATGTTGAACGTGACTCGCTATTGAATCCTCCGTCCTTTCACGTGACACGAGGAGGTGTGGTATATGGCCAATATACTACGGCTAAGAGCTGTTCTTAAGCGCGACGCAACGTGGAGTGCCTGGACAATTGGCCCAGTGTCCGGGTTTGGCCGGGGTAGGCCGTCATTGTAAATAAATATTAGTTCTTAACTAACTTGCCTAGTTATATAAAGGTTAAATGTAAAAATATACCACGGCTGTCAGCCAAGCAGCATTCAGGACTCGACCCACTCAGTTTATAATTGTAAATACACCAGCCCTCTGTTGTTGTCACTTGCTGCCTCTCATTGGAATCACATATTGAAAGGGCGTATAGTACTGAATTACAGCCTGGGCTGTTATACTGTCATGGTGCTGCTGGCGTAAGCCTTTACAGCATAGTACAGCCCGGAGTGCTCCCATCAGAACAGACCTATTTGGCTTACGTTACAAACCCACTAAATCAGACCGGCTTGTTGGGCTGCATTACCTTAAGCCCCCCTGGCTGCAGGGCTGAGCTGGGAGTGTATTGTATTCAATGCTGACGCATGTGAGTGAGTGGGTTACTGTATCGTCTCGTATACCCGACTCTAGGCAACAGCAGTGTATGCCTTAGCGTTGGATACATTGTGGAAGGCAACCGCCTGCCTAAGGAGACTAGTTAATGCCGGCTGCAGCTCACTGCTACAGTATATATGTTTGTGTGTGTGTGTCTATTCAACACTGACGTATGTGAGTGAGTGGGTTGTTGCAGGCATCTCACTGCTACAGTATGTAC
>QNTS01004201.1:13650-24649 GCA_003317085.1 Hucho hucho | reverse complement strand
CAGTACACCACCAGCCAGCCAGTACACCACCAGCCACTAAACAGTACACCACCAGCCAGCCAGTTCACAGCACACCAATAGCCAGACAGTACACCACCAGCCAGTACACAGTGCACCGCCAGCCAGCCAGTACACAGTACACAGTACACCACCAGCCAGCCAGTACACAGTACACCACCAGCCAGCCAGTACGCAGTGCACCACATATGCAGGAAATGCAAACGTGTAGTGTATTTGAGGTTTGAAAGGGCTTCTAAAGTTTTTTTTCCATTTTAAAATGTCAGACTTGGGGCTCCATTCAATCAGATCCACTTTAGCCGACATCTGCGTACCGGTTGTTTTGGCGGTGTCGGAACTGGAACTGTGTTAGAACTGTCAAATCTACAATCAGCTCCTGGCATTATACCTAAAGCTGACATTGCCATTGGCTGCATGGAGTTGCATTAAGAGAAATCCCATGCAGCCTTGTTTACCGTTTGGAACACTGGAATTTCATATGTAATCTACACCTCGACTAGGCTGATAGAAATCCTCATTATTTCATTGAATGCTTTTCAATTTGAGTGTCATTGTTTCTATATAGCCTACCCTTTCTTGTTCTGAACTTCTAACGTGACTGAGAGGGGTGTGGCTTTGTGGCAATGATCAAGAGCAGCTACACACAGATTTGACCGTCTCAAAGCTGTTACACCTCCAACACCGCCAAAACATCAGCCATGTGGGTGTTGCTTGATCTGATTTGATCTAGGCCTTGATTTTTCCTAACAAAAAAATGTATCAACTCCTTCAAAAATGTCCATTAATTATTATCCAAATAATAATTCACATTTCCTGTTGCTGCAGGATAATTTTCCTGCTGTGAGAACACCTGTCGTAGCTGTGGTTACAGCCCATTCTGCTTTAGTGGGACAGGAGGGAAATAGATCCATGGAGGGGTATCTCCTTTTTGTGAACAAACACGCACGCACACACACACACACGTGAAAGTGAACACCCCATACGCGCACAAGCGCACGCACACACACACACTGTACCCTACCTGGCAGTGTACCGTACCGTACAGTAGTTTGGCTGCAGAACATTGCGTGCTCTTGCCCTTTCTAAACCAGGTGTTAAGGTCATATCGACTCATTCTACTTGTCAGGTTTTATCACCATCTTCCTCAGAGCAGCTTTTTGGGGATTATTGGGTGATTATGACGGAATGGCACAGGACACCGCTATACAGGGGGGTGAAAAAACCTTCTTCCTTGTTCAAGGTATCACTCTGGAAAAACCCTTTCTTGTTGGATATATAAAAACCCAAATGGTTTGAACGATTGTCTTTACTGTATGATTGTAGTGGTAAGACATTGAACATACTGTATTGTAGATTCACAATGATCACTTGTAATACTTTTATTAATCTGTGAAGCTGTCATACTACTTTGTTTCATTTGGTGTTTCATTTGACATTTGGAATAGAGAGGAGAGAAGGAGAGGAGAGGAGAAAAGAGGAGAGAAGAAGAGAGGAGAGCAGAGAAGAAGAGAGGAGAGAAGAAGACAGGAGAGAAGGAGAGAAGAAGAGAGGATACATCATAAAGTAGAATAAAGTTTAGAGTGTGTGGAGAGGACCCTCCAATTTCAGGGAGCCAACTGAGTTTACGCAGTCGTAAATTATTATTATAATATATTTGTTAAACCCATTAGTGAATGTAAATAGTTATTTTATGTCAATTAAGATATTAATTATCCAATCTGTTTGGGCAAATTTATGTAATCTATTTCTGCATATTTGACTAAAAGAGGGAACAGTCTGTCAATCACAACAGTTAACCACCCGCTGGGTTGGATTACATGACCCTGAGCTCACATTTGAAGGGCACAGCACTGGGTATGCCTGCCAGACTGTTTTATCCAAAGCAACTTAAAGTACAGTGGGTACATTCATTATTCGTATGGGTATGAGATCAATGTGGGATATTGAACTCCTTGGAGTTGCTAGCGCAACACTTTTACCAACTGAGCCACCAAAGATCCACAAAATGGCCTTCTTGACTTAACTGGGGCCAAGCGTCCTACCATCCAGGACCAGGTGGTGTCAGAGGAAAGCCCATAAAATTGTCAGAGACTCCAGTCACCCAAGTTATAGACTGTTTTCTCTGCTACCGCACGGCAAGCGGTACAGGAGCGCCAAGTCTAGGACCAAAAGGCTCCTCAACAGCTTCTACCCCCAAGCCATTAGACTGCTGAACAATTCATAAAAATTGTCAACGGACAATTTACGTTGACCCCCCCCCCAGATTACCTCAACTAGCCTGTACCCCTGCACACTGACTCGGTACCGGTGCCCCCTGTATATAGCCTCGTTATTGTTATTCTTATTGTGATACTTTTTATTATTACTTTTTATTTTAGCTTACTTGGTAAATATTTTCTTCTTCTTGAACTGCACTGTGAGTTAAGGGCTTGTAAGTAAGCATTTCACGGTAAAGTCTACACTTGTTGTATTCGGCACATGTGGCAAATAAAGTTTGATTTGATATGCTGTTAATGGATTTCTATACATCATACGTAGATTCTCACAGTCAATGCTAGCTACCTCACTAAGCCCAACCAACCTGAAGTAGTATAGGCCTACTAAAAAGTTCCCTTAGAGAGGAAAAAGACCACGTTAGGAGCTCACTCATTGAGAATGTAAAAGTACTTTTAGGTCGTAATAAAGAAGAAAAAAACTTGGCTAGACCAGGATGAAAGAGTTAATGATGTAGTCATTGTGCTAGCTGAATATACTCCTTACAGCCCTCTGATAAATTCCATCAATGGGCTATTCCAAGGTAATGACCAGGACTGTGTGGCCCATTTGCACAAACTATTGGATGGTGTAACAACAGGTCTGGGAATCAGGTGCAGCAGCCAGCCATTCACTGAGACATAACCTGTCCATATGGTGCCGAGAATCTATCAATCTCATTCCTTCCATGCATTTGTTACCACTGAGACCTGGCGATGGAGGGGCCTAACAGAATTCCTTGTATTCTGGTCTCTTCTCAAAACCTGCTGTGCGTGGAGAGTATAGGAGAGTTTAACACTCTGACTCTGTCTATGAATAGGAATTCGAGATTAATGTGTATACATGTTAAAAAGATTACCTGAAGATCAATCTAAAGATTAACTATTGTGTTTTGGACTTTTAATGATAATTTCTTTGGACGTTTTAATGGGAAGTTATTGTAATATAATTGCCAAAAAATACTTAAACCCCTAGAGTCGATGTCTGCGGAAATCTGATTAGCATAATACAAAAATCCCCAGCTAAATCCGTCTGTGGGCTGCGTCTCAATCTACTGCATCCACCAATGGCGGCCTTCCGTATCTGCAATGGAAAGTGGCCGAGCTACAGCGGTGTTTGTCAGAACATGAGACATCCCGAAAATCGGTCTTCCCACAAAAACGTCTGTAGCTTCTGATTGGTTAGGCCTAAAAACTCATATGTAAAAACTCACGAACACTATGGTGTTCTCCGTTTTGCTCTACGAGCATCACGGGACTTGTCTGAAGTCGGTACCACCGATCTGCTAACTTCTGTCTTTAGCGTCCAAAAAGTTTGGCTACACACTAATATGGAAAGGGGAGACTTTCACAAACACATACTGTAAGTTGGTTGTTTTGTTCTAGGACACCCACAGGCCTCCCGGTGCCAGTTTAAAAAAAGGAATGTAAGTATATATGGAAGTAGTTTAGTGCCCAAAAAAAAGGGGTAAAATATGAGTAAAAAAATAATAATAATAATCCTGATCTTTCTTATATATATCAGATATAGGTCAGGCACTTTAAAACAAATGTCATTTTTATGTGTTTTTTTGTGTTTTTCCATGTATGAATCTCAGGCTTAGACTCTTAAGGATTAATTCATTTTCAAATAAGAAGGATCTATGGTTCATGGTAATGGTTTTATGATAGTTGTCAAGTTTTGGACAGAGATTGACCTGAATCCTGCCTCTGTTACAGATTAGTGTACTCCTAAAAGCTCATCTACCCTATTTTCCCCTTCCATTCATTTCTATACTCTTTCATACATCCACACCACATGACAAACAGCCAACCGTGCTCTACCATTGAACACTTTGGGAAGAACATTTTATTGCTGGGATTTGCCTGGAGTCAAAGGAGCAAAACACAGTTAGGTAATGGGTTGAAAAGCAGTAATAACAACACAAAATCAAACTGAATGTACTTGAAATTTGCTTAGAATACAAAATGAACAAGAAACAACTAAATAAATTAAGATTTTTTTTTTTTTACTGCCAGCACAAATTGTCATAAAAATGTTGACTTCAAATGAAAACTGCACAATAAGGGGAGGAACATAAAATGTAAAATAATAAAACTTAAAGTAAGGAACATAGACATCACAGTAAAAAATCATCATCCTTATCTTAGTATGGTGCCAGCACTGGGTCTCAAAAATCAGTGATCTCAAATTTAAAAAAATAATAACAATCAAAAGTAATCCAGAATCAGGAGGCCCTAGTACAATATCAGGGAGGGCATTTTTCTATTTGACTGATATCTGATATCGTCCAGTGGTAAAATATTCATGCGTTTTAGAAACACCATCCAGAAAGACTAGATTTTCTAACCTAACAATATTTTCCTCCTTTCGATTACAAAAAATACAAGTACCCTATCTCCAGTTTTACCAAACATCCGAAAACAAATGTTAGATCTTTGTCATTTAGTACACCGAGAATGGAAATCAGCTCAAATTATGTCTGTACAATGCAAAAAAAAAACTCAAACGGAAACTAAAATGTTATGTACAATATTGACCTGCAAAATACGACGGCTATGATTTAATAAAATATGTAAACATATTTGTTTTGACACAGTTGACTGTGACAACAGATACAAATTCAAAACTTTTCACATTGGATAAGTCTTCTTTAGTCACATTGTTTTCAATATTTGACCAAAAACCCCACAGACATAATGACTTTACTTCCACAAACAGAATGTAACAAATAACTGAACCAGTGGTCTATGGAAAACTGAATAAACTGAAATAAAAATGCTATCAGGGATCTAGAGTTCTATAAAATATCTAATTAAAAAAACATTGCATTTTGACTGGTGCATCCCCTCCAACATGGTCGAATACCATCTAGATCGAGGACGTCATGCAGTCCAATCCATTTTTGAGAGAGGGGAAAAAAAGCGAAATAATAAATTGAAATGCATTGCCGTGCTACTATTCATTGAGCAGAGCCTGGTCAGCCCTGACAATGTCTCATCCCTCAAAACGCATAGGTAGGTTTAAAAAAAGACACCTTATCTACCACACACATACCTCACCTCATCCAACACTAGGCATAGAAATGTACCATTTGTATGTTAATTATGTTTTGTCTTTCAAACTTCAACTTCAATGACAAATTTTTTTAATCTTCAGGTCCCTCGCTTATACAGATGCCAGCACCACGTCACATACATCTCACATGCTCCGAATGGCCGAAATGATGGTTGTTTGTTTTGTCATTTACAGGGTTACAATGGACAAGGTTGTTTACGCCAAGGATCACAAATCTCTCACAGTCACTTGGAGTGATGTAACACCAAAATATCTTACACTGCCAAACCTCTGGCAACGTCTCCGGGCAGAGCTCAGTCATCTCATCACAAGGTATCTTATAGTAGTGTCCCTATCAGCCTGTTTCTCTGTATGCTTACCATAGAAAGTGTGCTTTTAGGTCACAGTACATTTGAAAAATGTTCAACTTGGACTCATTCACTTAGAGTTCTTATGAGAGGATTTGTTTTCCGTTTTAAATTGCAGCTCCCAATATGGTACTGTCAAGTGTTTATTCATATTTTCTCCAAACAGTTATTTTGTTGTTGTTGGGAATGGTTGATTTATAGTATTATTTGTCCTTATGCATATTCTTTGTCCTTATACATAGTATTCTTTGTCCTTGTCTTTCGGTCTCTTGCCGCTGGATCCCTTGGCGCCACTGCCCCCGCTGTGTGCTTTGTCTTTCACCACGGTGCCGTTGGTCTGCGCTGAGTTGCTGATGTAATTCCGTGTCTCGTCTACCTGGTAGGAGCCTTCGTCCCTGTTCCTGTACTTGTACATGGCGTAGAGGAGGATGAGGATGCAGAGTGCCGCGGCCGAGACGATGCCCACCACCATGCCTGTTGTGCTGCTGGATTCTCGTATCACCTCAGAGGCCCCCGGGGGCACCCGCCTCACGACGGGTGCGGTGGGTAACACGGCAGGCACCGTACGCAGCATGGGTGAGGTGATGAGGGGCCCACGAGGCTTGGTGCCATCCAGGTCAAAGGACACAGTGGGCAGAGGCAGCAGGACTATGTCCGGCTGCAGGGCTTTGATCACTTCGCGGTTGTCCATTTTCCCGGCGGGCAGTTTGGCTAGCGTGCTGTCTGATGGGAGGGACTCCTCTGCTACAGTGCCCCCGAGGTTGGGTAGAGGCGGGGTGGGTGTAGTCCTACCCGCCTCTGAGGCTTTACTAGGCCTCAAGTCCTTGGCCTCCCACTTGGGCGCGAGAGCTTTGTAGCCACCTTCATAGGCCGACGTGGTCAAGATCTTATCTGTTACCAGGGAGAAGGTGGTGTAAAAATCTTCATCGTCAGTGGGGGGCAGGCTAGAGTCGAAAGCTTCGCCAGAGCCAAACCCCGAAATCATCATGCCATCATAATCACCACCATCACCATCAAGACCATCATCACAATCATCGCTGCCTCGGTCCGACAAGCAAGGTATCCCCGCCTCAGTGGCCATGGGCAGGGACTCTTTTGTGGTCTCGATAATGGTGAGGACGGGGCGGAGGGTTGGGAGGACGGGGCGGAGGGTTGGGGGGAGGGGGATGAAGGGGGAACGGGTTGAAACAGGAGGGATGTCTATGGGATCCTCTACAAGTACGGGGATGACTAACTCCCCTCCTGGAAACAGAAAAAGAAAAGAGAAAAGTTAGAAGAAATGCTATTCAATCAAACACTGGAAAGTAATTATATAAAACATAAAAAGCAAAGCGGAACAATTAAAAAAATAAAAAAATACAGAAAATACAAAAATAAGTCAAAACGGAAAATACTATACCAGTGCAAATTCAATGAAACCAGAACCAACCAAACAATACCATGAACTGAAAATAAACAATAGCCAATAAAAATGTATACATTGCATCAAAAGGCTGTAAGGGATGTGCAGGGGTGAGCCAAAATAACAAACAGGTATTTTACCACTATGCTTCATGTTCAATAACAAGTGTACTATTTTTCACGGCCAGAGATATAATTATTGGTGCTGGCTTTGTAGCTTTGGGACCTACACACCAGAGGGTTGTAACTATATTAATTATGTCTGGTCTAGTGTTGCTAATGTCTGGCTGTCTGTATACATGTACAGTAGCTACACAATATTGGACTGAGAAATAGGTTCTAACTTAACTTTTATCATACCTTTCAAGCTTATACCCCGATAGGTGTATAATAAATTGAGAGACTGACTTTTCTGCTTTCCTAATATAAAGCAATACACTATAAAAAATATAGTGAGGATTTGCGTACAATCCACAGCGTATTGTATTATTGTCTAATGGAAATAATAATAATGGAGATAGAGGTCAACCTTGTCGTGTGCTTCTAGGGTGCAAAGACCGGGCTTCACTTGTCATTACTTTCTGTAGCTATTGATAGGGTCTAATGAAATGAAACTGAGCTAAATATTCCTACATTCCTAATTGAATTATAGTGAGTTCACTAGGCTCCCCCACAGGCCTTAACCCCTTGCCTTTTGACTGCTTTTATACAGTTGCCACAATGGCACAAAGTCACCTGACAGTTCAACAACAACAGCTGAATGTACTTCTCACTTTTATCAGTATCAGTTACTATGTCTGTTCTTGACTAGTCTATCTTTTTATAAATTTTTCTTGTCCTTTTATTTTATTATTTTACTATTAGGGCGGTTTCTAAAAACATACGAAAGTAACATTCAGATGTCGGTTGAATCTGCATAAACCTCTTGCCAAGGTGGCTAGCTTGTACACTGCAAAGGCTCACCACAAACAGGGCACTAAAAGAAGATGCAAATCTCTAATAAAAAAAATAAAAAAGGAAATAAAGAAAAAAATAAGTAAGGCATTGCAAACACAGTTAAGACTGTCAAACTGAGAGTTAGAGCAAACATTGTCAACATTCACAAACTAAATGCACAGATAGATTTATCCAAAGAGGGATTACTACATAGAAAGAGGTCAAATAAATTCTGCTTTGAAAATCATAAAGAGCCTACGAAAAATTGTTTTCAAAAATAAGAAAAGTATACCATCAGTTTTGTCAACTTACATCAACAAATTGCCCGCATGATTTTGGCAGGAAGAAAAAGTGTACAAAAGAAAGTTGTGTAAGAATGTTTTTGGACAAGTTAGGTTAGTTTCTTCTAACAATTTTGATTCATTTGAGTTATTTATCTTTTAGACAGGATGGTACAGGGAAGGAACAACACACATCCACACATCATGACATGAAAAATAATCTTCACCATTCTGTTCAGGATTATTATATATTTTTTAAATAGTGATTTCTTTTCATAAAAAAAGAAAACTGTACATCTATAGATAAGTCTTGGCTGTGAGAGAAAAGCTCATTTGATGTAACTTCTCCATAAATATTTACAGTCTGATTATTAAACTTTTTTTTAAAACTTTTTTTTGCTTGACTTTAACTTGAACTTCGTTGTTCATTAGTTTTGAACGAATGGATGACTGTACATATCTTAACATCTACGTAAAATGGGGTTTGGAGTGTGTGTGTGTGGGGGGGGGGACCTAGGAACATACTAGGTAGGAAATGACATAGATGGGGGTGAATGTGTACGTCAGTTGCCATGTCCATGTAAAGGTGGTACGAAGCGGCCGGGCGGCATTAGAGCTTTTGGCTGTAAGGAAGGGATGGGGACATACAACCCATGAGCATATACATACCCATCTACAGAAAAGAACAGCACTTTCAACACTGACAGTTTTTTACAAACCCTAAGCTGCAACTTCTTTCTTTGCCATGCGGAATTAATCAATTAATTCATTATAGTCCAAATGCAATCCAAATTTGCTAATTGAATAACAGGAAAAAATGTAGCAGTGTAAGAACAGGTTTGAAACATGTTGAAACAAATAGTGGTGAGGACAGTTGTATTTTTTAGTTTTCTTCTAGTTTTTTTCTCAATGAAATTTGTGAATTTTCAAATCGTATACTGGGTCATGTGTTTGGGGTGGCCAATCAGAGCTGTGTATTTCAACCATAGTTAACCAATCAAAATCATTAGTAAAAAAGGAAGAAATGTACTAATTAGGAATACGTCACCATACCATTATCAATAGTACTGCTAAGGAAATGATCAGATTATTAAAGAGGTCATTTTGAGCAATTTCAGTAATTAACATAGATATCCACATATGTATATTTACATATATGTACAAATAGACAAATAAAATAAAATACATATTGGCAAGCAAGAAATTAAAAGCAGTAAAATTCTCACACTATCAAAGATGAACAACCAGAAAGCACACACTGAAGCAGACATAGAGAAGAGGGACAGTTCGTAGGGGAAGTTGTCACCATCTTCATGTAGTAACTAATAATAAGAACATTATTATTAGTTAATTCTTTATGAAATACATATCTGTTGTTAGTCATTTTAAAACACAGAACAGGCGTGCAATCTGGATGTAATTCAGAGAGAGGTAAGGTAAATATTAGACATAGGATATTTTTGTTGTTTTTGCTATTAGGTTCATGGTTAATGCGTGCTTTAAGTAAGTTGCATTTAGGGAGAGTAATATACAATAACAGTACAGCAAGCTGGGGTCAGAGGGTCAGAGGGTCAGGATGGGGTTAAAGGTGACTAGAGGTCATTGCATCAAGGGCTGTAGGGAATATTGCTTCAGGCAAAGAACAATTTATTATCAGACATCAGCCATCGGGGAGGAAGAAGAAACGCCATTGGTGATAAACAACCCATATTATGTGGCGTAGACTTCGAATCATAAAATTCATTGAATTAATGTCTACTTTTAGTAAATGTATAGTTCAGTTTTATGTTAATGAATAACCAACAGCCTTCGCTTGACAGATACACACAGTGTTCAGAGGAAGTTCCACAAGAGGGCTCAAGGAGTTGGGGCTATCCATGCCCCATTTGGATGTGATAAGGAGTTGGGGCTATCCATGCCCCATTTGGATGTGATAAGGAGTTGGGGCTATCCATGCCCCATTGGGATGTGATAAGGAGTTGGGGCTATCCATGCCCCATTTGGATGTGATAAGGAGTTGGGGCTATCCATGCCCCATTTGGATGTGATAAGGAGTTGAGGCTATCCATGCCCCATTTGGATGTGATAAGGAGTTGAGGCTATCCATGCCCCATTTGGATGTGATAAGGAGTTGAGGCTATCCATGCCCCATTTGGATGTGATAAGGACATTTATTTTAGATCTTAAGTCCTTGTTCCTCTGCTTTAGCCTCTGGAATAGTCCTGTGAAACACGTGATTGGATTATATTGTGTGCTTAGGCTAATAACTATGAAAGACCTGTATTATCTATTGGGTGGTATATGTCTTGGTATAACCTACAACCCTGGATCACCACCAAGCCTAGGTGTGTAGTCTAGAGGCAA
Source organism: Hucho hucho (assembly GCA_003317085.1). NCBI lineage: Eukaryota > Metazoa > Chordata > Actinopteri > Salmoniformes > Salmonidae > Hucho > Hucho hucho. The sequence goes on along the minus strand of QNTS01004201.1, from coordinate 13,971 downwards.
TATAGTCTGCTCTACACTCAAATTCAGTGTCCCTGTTCCTATTGTGTGGCTATGGTAATGTTTTCATCGGGCATCGGCTACCTGCACTGTTAGATAAACAGTAACGTCGCTCACTAAGTGATTTCAGAGAGGAGGACGGTATATTTCTCTCTGTCTGCCCTGTATCGTCTTGGCCTTGTTTACATCTATCCGCTTGCCCCTTCATTCCTGAACGCCTAAAAGCTTTTGGCAATTATTAGCTTTCCAGCTAGATCAACAAAACCTTAGCATCCGATCCAAAGGGAGCTGCCTGGTTGTCTGTGTCTGTGTCTGTGTCTGTGT
>QNTS01004200.1:12204-28230 GCA_003317085.1 Hucho hucho | reverse complement strand
CAATATTCACAATACCTACAATACCCACAATACCCACAATATTCACAATACCTACAATACCTACAATACCTACAATACCCACATATATCCCCAATATTCACAATACCCACAATACCCACAAGACCCACAATATTCACAATACCTACAATACCTACAATACCCCCAATATCCCCAATATTCACAATACCTACAATACCTACAATACCTACAATACCCACATATATCCCCAATATTCACAATACCCACAATACCCACAAGACCCACAATATTCACAATACCTACAATACCTACAATACCCCCAATATCCCCAATATTCACAATACCCACAATACCCACAATATTCACAACACCCACAATACCCCCAATACCCCCAATATTCACAATACCCACAATACCCACAGTATTCACAATACCCCCAATACCCACAATATTCACAATACCTACAATACCCACAATACCCACAATACCTACACAATTCACAATACCTACAATACCCCCAATACCCCCAATACCCCCAAAATTCCTAATACCTACAATACCCAAAATACCCACAATATTCACAATACCCACAATATTCACAATACCCACAATATTCACAATACCTACAATACCCACAATAACCCCGATATCTCCAATACCCAAAATATTCACAATACCCCCAATACCCACAATATTCACAATACCTACAATACCCACAATACCAACAATACCCACAATATTCACAATACCCACAATATTCACAATACCTACAATACCCACAATATTCACAATACCTACAATACCCACAATACCTACAATACCAACAATATTCACAATACCTACAATACCCATAATACCCCCAATATCCCCAATACCTACAATACCCAAAATATTCACAATACCCCCAATACCCACAATATTCACAATACCCACAATACCCAAAATATTCACAATACCTACAATACCCACAATATTCACAATACCTACAATATTCACAATACCTACAATACCCACAATATTCACAATACCCACAATATTCACAATACCTACAATACCCACAATATTCACAATACCTACAATACCCACAATACCCCCAATATCTCCAATACCTACAATACTCACAATTCCCCCAATACCCACAATGCCCACAATATTCACAATACCCACAATACCCCAAAACCCCCTATATTCCCAATACCTACAATACCCACAATACCCACAATACCCACAATACCCACAATATTCACAATACCCACAATACCCACAATAACCCCAATACTGACAAATCCCACAATACCTAAAATATTCACAATACCCACAATAACCCCAATACCCACAATAACTGGCTCATCAATCACACATTAAGTTGGCGTAAAGGGCCCGGTCAGAGCCATGATATATCCTTCACCAGGACCCATAGGACTCCGGTCAAAAGTAGCGCTCTATATAGGGAATAGGGTGCCATTTCATGCACAGCCCTGGGTGAGCAGCATCTCTCATATCAACAATTATTCTCCTGTGTAAAGGAGACTGCGATGGGGACTATTCTCCTGTGTAAAGGAGACTGCGATGGGGACTATTCTCCTGTCTAAGGGAGACTGTGATGGGGACTATTCTCCTGTGTAAAGGAGACTGTGATGGGGACTATTCTCCTGTGTAAAGGAGACTGCGATGGGGACTATTCTCCTGTTTAAGGGAGACTGTGATGGGGACTATTCTTCTGTCTAAGGGGATGGTGATGGGGACTATTCTCCTGTGTAAAGGAGACTGTGATGGGGACTATTCTCCTGTCTAAGGAGACTGTGATGGAAACTATTCTTCTGTTTAAGGGAGACTGTGATGGGACTATTTTTCTGTACAAGGGGACTTCGATGGGGACAATTCTCCTGTCTTAGGGGACTGTGATGGGGATTATTCTCCTGTCTTAGGGGACTGTGATGGGGATTATTATCCTGTCTAAGGGGACTGTGATGGGGACTATTATTCAGTGTAAAGGGGACTGTGATGGGGACTATTATTCAGTGTAAAGGGGACTGTGATGGGGACTATTATTCAGTGTAAAGGGGACTGTGATGGGGACTATTATTCAGTGTAAAGGGACTGTGATGGGGACTATTCTCCTGTGTAAAGGGGACTGTGATGGGGACTATTATTCAGTGTAAAGGGACTGTGATGGGGATTATTATTCAGTGTAAAGGGGACTGTGATGGGGACTATTATTCAGTGTAAAGGGGACTGTGATGGGGACTATTATTCAGTGTAAAGGGACTGTGATGGGGACTATTCTCCTGTGTAAAAGGGACTGTGATGGGGACTATTCTTCAGTGTAAAGGGGACTGTGATGGGGACTATTATTCAGTGAAAAGGGACTGTGATGGGGACTATTCTCCTCTATAAAAGGGACTGTGATGGGGACTATTCTCCTGTCTAAAGAGTCTGTGATTAGGAGTATTCTCCTGTCTAAGGGGACTGCGATTGGGACTATTCTTCTGTCTAAGGGAAACTGTGATTGGGGACTATTCTTCTGTCTAAGAGGACTGTGATGGGGACTATTCTTCTGTCTAAGGGGACTGTGATGGGAACTATTCTTCTGTCTAATGGGACTGTGATGGGAACTATTCTTCTGTCTAATGGGACTGCGATGGTACTATTCTCCTGTCTAAGGGGACTGTGATGGGGACTATTCTTCTGTCTAAGGGGACTGTGATGGGAACTATTCTTCTGTCTAATGGGACTGTGATGGGGACTATTCGCCTGTCTAAGAGGACTGCGATGGTACTATTCTCCTGTCTAAGGGGACTGTGATGGGGACTATTCTCCTGTCTAAGGGGACTGTGATGGGGACTATTCTTCTGTCTAATGGGACTGTGATGGGGACTATTCTTCAGTGTAAAGGGACTGTGATGGGGACTATTCTCCTGTGTAAAGGGGAATGTGATGGCGACTATTCTTCAGTGTAAAGGGACTGGGATGTGGACTATTCTCCTTTGTAAAGGGGACTTTGATGGGGACTATTATTCAGTTTAAAGGACTTTGATGGGGACTATTATCCTGTCTAAGGGACTGAAATGGGGACTATTCTCCAGTGTAAGGGGAGTGTGATGGAAACTATTCTCCAGTGTAAGGGGACTTTAACGGGGAGACTAAGAGGCAGGACAAAGGGCACTGATAGAATACCCCTCCGGCCTGTCTGGCTGCCTGACTATATTCAGCTCTATGAGGCCTGGAACAAAAACATCTCTGTACCTGGAGCTACAGCTGAGGGGAACAATCGAGCTGGGGCCTCTGGATGAGACCACATTGAATTGTGGGGGAAATTGAGCATGGGGACTAAGTCGTCCCAACGGTCCGGTGCCTGACTCCCAAAAGCCAGAGATAGAGACAGAAGGCCAAGGCGCACAGCAGAAACTGTGTCAGCAGGATGAGATAACTGCATATTTAAGTCAAAGCGTTGGATGTTTTGATAGGTCAATACAGTTTAGGTAACATAATGGTTTTCTTTGAAAACCATGGATAAAATCATCTAAGAGAGAAGCAGTGAAGTCCTCAGGGGACACAAGATGTCTGTTGGCAAGCATGGAGAGAGGTAGAAAGGGTCAAGCATGGAGAGAGACAGAAAGGGACAAGCAAGGAGAGAGACAGAAAGGGACAAGCATGGAGAGAGGCAGAAAGGGACAAGCATGGAGAGAGAAAGAAAGGGACAAGTATGGAGAGAGAAAGAAAGGGATAAGCAAGGAGAGACAGAAAGGGACAAGTACGGAGAGAAAAGGGACAAGCATGGAGAGAGACAGAAAGGGACAAGCATGGAGAGAGAAAGGGACAAGCATGGAGAAAGACAGAAAGGGACAAGCATGGAGAGAGACAGAAAGGGACAAGCATGGAGAGAGACAGAAACAGACAAGCATGAAGAGAGCGATACAGAGAGAGAGACTGGTAGTGAGAGAGATGCAAAGAGAGAGATGGAGAGAGAGTATGAGAGAAAAAGAGAGATATTGAAATAGAGAAATACAGAGAGAGAGAGAAAGAGAGAGAGAGGATATTTCTAAACTCGAGACGAGACTCTATGGATGGAATGTGTCCATGAGGAGGACACTCCAAGTGTTACTTGTCAGCGGAGCGCGTGTGAAAAGAGAATGCTAAGAGCCTTGGAAGGGCCCAAGAGTCCCGCCACGCGGGTCCATAGGGAACCAGGCTGCGTGCTGAAAGACCCACACTTCAGCTTTTCAGTGTGTGGCACAAGACACCTAAAAAAGCACTCCATCTGTCCGTCCGTCCCACAACACCAGTCACTTGTGTGACTCTCAACTCTAGTGGAAAGGCCAGCATCAACAGCATGGCCGCAGGGAGATTGCAGTAAGGGGAAAGGTGGTTCCCGTCAAGTATATTAGTTTTAGATCAGACCGAGGCAAAGCCCCCTACAGCATAATCCCAGGCTCCTGGACCAAAACACAATTTTTGAAGGTATTGACAGTTTTTTTTTTTCCTAAATCTTTAACCTGAGACTCCTAGGTTAAAGAAGCGAGCTATGATGACCTGAGACTCCTAATGCCATGGCTTAGCGAAGCGAGCTATGAACTGAGACTTTCTGATCCTTTGATCCTTTTACTTGACCAGGGCTCTCTTATAGAAACTTAAGAGATGTCGATCTCAATGTGACTTCCCAGGTTCATTCAGAATCACCTTTATTCTCCAAGTACATACACAGAATTTGACTTAGCGATTAAATGCTGCCAGCAATAGACAAATGACAGAGGAAGTTACACAGTCAATGAATAAATACAGTAAAACAAAGCATTAAACTCTAGAGAAAGGATTAAGCAAATAAAAAAACTGTCATCCAATTACTCAACTGTATTTTTCTATATGTACATATACAGTTGTGGTCGGAAGTTGACATACACTTAGGTTGGAGTCAACCACTCCACAAATTTCTTGTTAAACAAACTATAGTTTTGGCAAGTCGGGTTAGGACTTTGTGCCATGAATCGTTTACAGACAGATTATTTCATTTATAATTCACTGTATCACAATTCCAGTGGGTCAGAAGTTTACATACGCTAAGTTGACTGTGCCTTTAAACAGCTTGGAAAATTCCAGAAAATTATGTCATGGCTTTAGAAGCTTCTGATAGGATAATTGACATCATTTGAGTCAATTGGAGGTGTACCTGTGGATGTATTTCAAGGCCTACCTTCGAAACTCAGTGCCTCTTTGCTTGACATCATGGGAAAATCAAAAGAAATCAGCCAAGACCTCAGAAAAAAATATTTGTAGACCTTCACAAGTCTGGTTTATCATTGGGAGAAATTTCCCAACGCCTGAAGGTACCACATTCATCTGAACAAACAGTAGTACGCAATTATAAACACCATGGGACCACACAGCCGTCATACCGCTCAGGAAGGAGACGCATTCTGTCTCCTAGAGACAAACGTACTTTGGTGCGAAAAGTGCAAATCAATCCAAGAACAACAGCAAATGACCTTGTGAAGATGCTGGAGGAAACAGGTACAAAAGTATCTATATTCACAGTAAAACGAGTCCATTGTCGACATAACCTGAAAGGCCACTCAGCAAGGAAGAAGCCAGTGCTCCAAAACCGCCATAAAAAAGCCAGACTACGGTTTGCAACTGCACATGGGGACAAAGATCGTACTTTTTGTAGAAATGTCCTCTGGTCTGATGAAACAAAAATAGAACTGTTTGGCCATAATGACCATCGTTATGTTTGGAGGAAAAAGGGGGAGTCTTGCAAGCCGAAGAACACCATCCCAACCGTGAAGCACGGGGGTGGCAGCATCATGTTGTGGGGGTGCTTTGCTGCAGGAGGGACTTGTGCACTTCACAAAATAGATGGCATCATGAGGAAAGGAAAATTATGTGGATATATTGAAGCAACATCTCAAGACATCAGTCAGGAAGTTAAAGCTTGGTCGCAAATGGGTCTTCCAAATGGACAATGACCCCAAGCATACTTCCAAAGTTGTGGCAAAATGGCTTAAGGACAACACAGTCAAGGTATTGGAGTGGCCATCACAAAGCCCTGACCTAAATCCTATAGAACATTTGTGGGCAGAACTTAAAAAGCATGTGCGAGCAAGGAGGCCTACAAACCTAACTCAGTTACACCAGCTCTGTCAGGAGGAATGGGCCAAAATCCACCCAAATTATTATGGGAAGCTTGTGGAAGGCTACCCGAAACGTTTGATCCAAGTTAAACAATTTAAAGGCAATGCTACCAAATACTAATTGAGTGTATGTTATCTTCTGACCCACTGGGAATGTGATGAAAGAAATAAAAGCTGAAATAAATCATTCTCTCTACTATTATTCTGACATTTCACATTCTTAAAATAAAGTGGTGATCCTAACTGACCTAAGACTGGGAATTTTTACTAGGATTAAGTGTCAGGATTTGTGAAAAACTGAGTTTAAATGTATTTGGCTGAGGTGTATGTAAACCTCCGACTTCAACTGTATATATTTGTTATTTAGACATTACTTACATTGATTGACCCTCATACAGTTCTTCTTGTTCTCTCCTGAACAGTCTTCATTTTCCAAGCTTGAACTTGGGGCCACGACTCATAACCAACCAACTCATGACGAACGGAGAAGCTCACTGAGCTCAGGCGTATTTAGCAAGCGGCCATAACCGTCTCTCTAGGAGAGTTGTTGACTGTGGTAGTTCGGTGTGGTTCACCTGAAAAGTGTTATTAGGAAGCTCAAGATGATCACACAGATAGCATCCAGGAAACCACGGCAACGCAAGTCCTCTTGTGTCATCACAATGGACTACGACCCAAGAGCAGATCTAAGGTGCCGTAACGTTTGTCTGGAATTACTCTAACTTTTAGAAAGACTGATGTAAATTAGGAGAAGGGTTCATGTTTGAATGCTTTAAAAAATATATATATAAAATTGGAATGATTAGTAAATGAAAATGTGTCATTTGTTGTGAGACATTCACTAAATCGATCTCATCAAACCCACATTCAAATATTACCCACTTGCACATTATAGCTCATGTACAATATTTAAGTAAAAATGTTTTTTTGAATAAAACAAAACTTATACTCACAAACCTCAAAGCTTGCTGATTTAAAAGAAACAACATATGTATTTTACAGCTTACCAATCAAAGTTAACAATATTTACCAAATTGAATACACTGCCTGTGACGGGTGAAGTATCAGATGTGTCATCTGATATGGGGGACCACATGTGGTTGACAAAAATTGTAAGTAATAAACGGAGGAACATTAGGGGGACAGAACAGAAGAGAACAGGAACAGGTGGCAGGGCAAAGCCCTTCACATCCAGGGAAGATCTCTGATAATGCTGGCAATGACAGTCAAACACACACACACGCACGCACGCTCACGCACACACACACACACACACACACACACACACACACACACACACACACACACACACACACACACACACACACACACACACACACACACACACACACACACACACACACACACACACAAATGCTCATTTGGCCTCCACACCACACTATTAGTAATATCTAGTGTATATTTAAAGCAGTGGACAGGTCCATTTCTACTTTTACCCTCTTGGCTGAGAGCCAAAGGAGATAGCTTTTATAAAATATTAACCAAGGGTGCACCTTCATAATTTATTCCCAGGGGAACAGAGGAGTGGGCTGGGACAGACATGCACTAATGGTTTCAGACTCAATAGACATTTCCATTTTTCCTCCCAAGCCAATTTGAGGCTGATAATGATGTTTATAGACACAGAGGGAGCATGAGGAGTGTTTGGAGATACAGGAGGGGACTGTTTCAGTCTGTGTGTGTATGTTGGGGGGGGGGGGGGTGGTGGTTGGAGGCTCCTCAGAGGAGGAAGGGGTGGTCCATCCTCCTCAGTGAATTTCATAAAAAATTGTGAAACATAAAAAAAGTGATCTATTTTAGATAAAACTATACTAAATATATTCACATGTCACCAAATAATTTATTAAAATACACTGTTTTGCAATGAAGGTCTACAGTAGCCTCAACAGCACTCTGTAGGGTAGCACCATGGTGTAGCCAGAGGACATCTAGCTTCCATCCTCCTCTGGGTACACTGACTTCAATACCAAACCTAGGAAGCTTATGGTTCTCACCCCCTTCCATAGACTTACACAGTAATTATGACAACTTCCGGAGGACGTCCTCCAACCTATCAGAGATCTCACACAAATTATCAAGGAACCCACCAGGTTCAACCCTAAATCCGTAAACATGGGCACCCTCATAGATATTATCCTGACCAACTTGCCCTCCAAATACACAGATCACTGCTTCATTGCCTGCATCTGCCATGGGTCCGAGGTCGAACGACCACCCCTCATCACTGTCAAACGCTCCCTAAAACACTTCTGCGAGCAGGCCTTCCTAATCGACCTGGCCTGGGTATCCTGGAAGGATATTGACCTCATCCCGTCAGTCGAGGATGCCTGGTCGTTCTTTAAAAGTAATTTCCTCACCATCTTAAATAAGCATGACCCGTTCAAAAAATGTAGAACTAAGAACAGATATAGCGCTTGGTTCACTCCAGACCTGACTGCCCTCGACCAGCACAAAAACATCCTGTGGCGGACTGCACTAGCATCGAATAGTCCCACGATATGCAACTTTTCAGGGAAGTCAGGAACCAGTACACACAGTCAGTCAGGAAAGCAAAGGCTAGATTGGAAAGCTGCCACGGTGACACTCTAGACCCAAACTGTTATAGACCTATATCCATCCTGCCCTGCCTTTCTAAAGTCTTCGAAAGCCAAGTTAATAAACAGATCACTGACCATTTCGAATCCCACCGTACCTTCTCCGCTGTGCAGTTCGGTTTCCGAGCTGGTCACGGGTGCACCTCAGCCTCGCTCAAGGTACTAAACGATATCATAACTGCCATCGATAAAAGACAGTACTGTGAAGCCGTCTTCATCGACCTGGCCAAGGCTTTTGACTCTGTCAGTCACCGTATTCTTATCGGTAGACTCAACAGCCTTGGTTTCTCAAATGACTGCCTAGCCTGGTTTACCGACTACTTCTCAGATAGAGTTCAGTGTGTCAAATTGGAGGGCTTGTTGTCCGGACCTCTGGCAGTCTCTATGGGGGTACCACAGGGTTCAATTCTCGGGCCGACTCTTTTCTCTGTATATATCAATGATGTCGCTCTTGCAGCGGGTGATTCCCTGATCCACCTCTATGCAGATGACACCATTCTGTATTCATCTGGCCCTTCTTTGGACACTGTGTTAACAAACCTCCAAACGAGTTTCAATGCCAAACAACGAGCTTCAATGGCCTCCAACTGCTCTTAAACACTAGTAAAACTAAATGCATGTTTTTCAACCGTTTGCTGCCCGCACTCGCCCGCCCGACTAGCATCACTACTCCGGACGGTTCTAACTTAGAATATGTGGACAACTACAAATACCTAGGTGTCTGGCTAGACTGTAAACTCTCCTTCCAGACTCATATTAAACATCTCCAATCCAAAATTAAATCTAGAATCAGCTTCCTATTTCGCAACAAAGCCTCCTTCACTCACACCGCCAAACATACCCTCGTAAAACTGACTATCCTACCGATCCTCGACTTCGGCGATGTCATTTACAAAATAGCCTCCAACACTCTACTCAACAAACTGGATGCAGTCTATCGGTAATACGGTGACAATGATGTAGGCTGTGTGTAGTGGTTAGCGGTAATGATATGAAGGTTTGAGAGGAGAGGAGGACAACGTGTAGATACGAGAAGGAATTATGTGATCATGCTGTTTGTATGTGGCTGCTATGAAAGTGAAACTGTGTGTGCGTGTGATCAAGGGTGTATTCATTCCACCAATTCTGTTGAAAAAACGCTTCTTAAAAATGTGATGGTCCGCGCACCCGCAGATCAAATCTCAGTTGAATCAGAATGATCTGTTTTTTGTGCATTTGATGCGTCTCAATCCACCGTATCCACCTATGTAGAGACGACCCCCACAAGCATCTTGGGACTCATCTGAAGACGGTGCAGCCGATTGCCCACCTTCTGTCTGTAGCGTTCGTACAGTCTGGACTACACACTATGACTCATCTGTGTAAAGGTGAGACTCTCACAAACACCTGCATGTCGGGTTGTTTTGCTCTAAGATGCCCACAGGCCTCACAAGAAATGGATATGAATGACAGTCATCCAATATGCTGTAATAGAAGTAACGTCCTCCCTCATCTTAAACATCCCAAATGGCATCCTACCTTATTCTGGTCAGAAGTAGTGAATATGATGTCATTTGGGACATGAGGTGTCTTCTAACCAGCCTATTCAAAGGTTAACGCCCTTTATATGGGGCTCCCGAGTGGCGCAGTGGTCTAAGCCACTGCATCTCAGTGCAAGAGGTGTCACTGCAATACCTAGTTCAAATACAGGCTGCATCACAGCCAGCTGTGATTGGTTGTCCCATAGGGTGTGCACAATTGGCCCAGCGTTGTCTGGGTTTGGCTGGGGTAGGTCGTCATTGTAAATAACAATTTGTTCTTAACTGACTTGCCTAGTTAAATAAATATACAATAAATAAATTGTCACACAACCTCCTTGACTGTAGTTGTTCTTCGAGGGCCTCAACATATCCCCCCTCTCCCACTGTGAAAAGCACTGTCTAGGATGAGACTAACTCTGGCCTGCTTGAGGTGTTCTGTTGAATGACTGACTGAGAGCTGGGATAGAGACGTAGCCAGAGGTCGTGTGTGACGGGTGTGCAGGGTTACATGTCAAATAAAAAAATTAAATAATAATATATACAGTGGTTGCTATGTACTGTATTTAATGACTCACTTCACTGCACTAGTAGAATTGAGTCTTCAGTCAATGTAACATCCAGACAAAGGCCATGGAATCTGGACTAGTGGTCTCTCTGGACATTTTGGAATGGAAAACTCCAGCACACTGGTCTAGAAAGTTTACCATCCTAAATGGATATTGTTTAGCTGGAAATAACCTGTTGGATTTATATGTTGTGACATAGAATAACTCAACAATAAGGAAAAATATCAAACACAGCTAACAGTTTCCTGATAATAATTCTTCCTCTATCATATTTGACAAGAAGATCTGGATTGTGTGACTTCCCCAAACTGTTGCCACAAAGTTGGAAGCACAGAATTGTCTAGAATGTCATTGTATGCTGTGGCGTTAAGATTTCCCTTCACTGGAACTAAGGGGTCTAGCCCGAACCATGAAAAACAGCCCCAGACCATTATTCCTCCTCCACCAAACTTTACAGTTGGCACTATGCATTTGGGAATGTAGCATTCTCCTGGCATCCTCCAAACCCAGATCTGTCCGTCGGACTGCCAGATAGTGAAGCGTGATTCATCACTCCAGAGTCCAATGGCGGCGAGCTTTACACCACTCTAGCCGACGCTTGGCTTGTGTGCCATGGAAACACATTTTGTGAAGCTCCCGATGAACAGTTCTTGTGCTGATGATGCTGATGTTGCTTCCAGAGGAAGTTTAGAACTCGGTAGTGAGTGTTACAACCGAGGACAGACTATTTCTTTTCAGCACTCGGCGGTCACGCTCTGTAAGCTTGTGTGGTCTACCACTTCGGGGCTGAGCCGTTATTGGTCCTAGAGATTTCCACTTCACAATGACAGTACTTACAGTTGACCGGGGCAGCTCTAGCATTTGACGAACTGACTTGTTGGAAAGGTGGCATCCTATGACGGTGCCATGTTGAAAGTCATTGAGCTATTCAGTAAGGCCATTCTACTGACAATGTTTGTCTATGGAGATTGCATGGCTGTGTGCTTGATTATATACACCTGTCAGCAACGGGTGTGGCTTAAATTGCTGAATCCACTAATTTGAAGGGGTGTCTACATACTTTGTATATATACAGTACATTCGGAAAGTATTCAGACCCCTTGACGTTTTCCACATTGTTATGTTACAGCCTTATTCTAAAATTGATTAAAAAAAAAAATATTCACCAATCTACACACAATGCCCCATAATGACAAAGCGCAAACATGTTTTTTAGAAATGTTTGCAAATGTATTAAAAATAATAAACAAGAATAGCTTTGTATTCAGATCCTTTGCTATGAGACTTGAATTTGAACTCAGGTCCATCCTGTTCCATTTATCATCCTTGAGATGTTTCTAAAACTTGATTGGAGTCCACCTGTGGTAAATTCAATTGATTGGTCATGATTTGGAAAGGCACACACCTGTCTATATAAGGTGTCACAGTTGACAGTGCATGTCAGAGCAAAAACCAAGCCCAGAGGTCGAAGGCATTGGTTCATGCTCATGCTCCTCACTCACCCTCGAATTTCTTCCCTGCTACTGATATCTAGTCATTGTGATGCACAAGCTAGGCCTATCTGAAACATTTACCTGCCAGATTCAGAGGTCTGAAAACCCCATTAGAATTATAGCTTGAAAACTCCATTATATTATATTATAAAAAATGTAAAAAATATCTAAATAAACATGTGATGGGATTTATTTTAGTTAGTTTGGCAGTCAAAGATACTAGTTTCAGTGTAGTTTTAGTTAGTTTGGCAGTCAAAGTTACTAGTTTCAGTGTAGTTTTAGTTAGTTTGGCAGTCAAAGATACTAGTTTCAGTGTAGTTTTAGTTAGTTTGGCAGTCAAAGTTACTAGTTTCAGTGTAATTTTAGTTAGTTTGGCAGTCAAAGATACTAGTTTCAGTATTGTTTTAGTTAGTTTGGCAGACAAAGTGTCACGATCTTCTGAAGGGACGGACCAAGACGCAGCGATGCTTCCAGTATACATATTTATTTTAAACGTAAACTGTGAAAACAAATAAACAAGCGAACAAAACGAAGATCGTAAACAGACAAAACTAAACACTTACGCTATGTATCAAACAATAACCCACAAAACCCTAGTGCAAAACCACAAACATATATATGGTTCCTAATTAGAGGTAACAAACCTCAGCTGCCTCTAATTGGGAACCATTTACTCAACATAGAAATAGAACACCTAGAACTGAAAAACCCTACACCAAAAACGAAACTAAACACGACAGCCTGTAAAACTCAGGCCTGGACGTGACACAAAGATACTAGATTCTGTAAAGTTTTAGTTAGTTTGGCAGTCAAAGTTACTAGTTTCAGTATAGTTTTAGTTAGTTTGGCAGTCAAAGATACTAGTTTCAGTATAGTTTTAGTTAGTTTTGCAGTCAAAGTTACTAGTTTCAGTAAAGTTTTAGTTAGTTTGGCAGTCAAAGATACTAGTTTCAATAAAGTTTTAGTTACTTTGGCAGTCAAAAATAATAGTTTCAGTGTAATTTTAGTTAGTTTGGCAGTCAAAGATACTAGTTTCAGTATAGTTTTAGTTAGTTTGACAGTCAAAGATACTAGTTTCAGTAAAGTTTTAGTAAGTTTGGCAGTCAAAGATACTAGTTTCAGTACAATTGTAGTTAGTTTGGCAGTCAATGATAGTAGTTTCAGTATAGTTTAAGTTTTTCAAATGCTTTTCTTAATTATATTATTTCAGTTTTCTAAATTGTTTTTCCAATTTCAATATAGTTTCAGTTTTCGGTTACCATAACAACAGCTCAATATTTGAATTATTTATTTTATACAGTCATTTTTGCTCATCTTTATCAAGTCTGTCAATAATTTAGGACTGACTGAACACACACACACGCACGCACGCACGCACACACACACACGCACGCACGCACGCACGCACGCACGCACGCACGCACGCACACACACACACACATTTTTTAAACACACTGACGTAAAGGTAGGGGCTGGGCCAGGCCAGCAGAAACTACTCTAACACCACTGTTTTCTCCAGTTGATAGGGTTTTATCTAAGGAGAACATATATGTAGAGTTAGCCAGGATCAGGTGAAATACCTTGTGAGGTTTCCACCTTCAACTAAGCAGTCGTTTATCTGACATCTTTACAGAAGATAGATAGACTTAAAATAAAGAGTGTTGGTTAGTATTGGTATGCCCAGCTGCCTTCCATACCTGGGTTTAAATACAATTTGAAATCATTGTATAAACTTTAGCTTGGCTTGACTGAGTCTACCTGACACAATGGAACCAATAGAATACTGTAGGCTAAACACACCCCTGTCCAACTGGCACTCCAAGCAGGCTAAACACACCCCTGCCCAACTGGCACTCCAAGCAGGTTAAAGACAACCCTGTCCATCTAGCACTCCAAGCAGGCTAAAGACACCCCTGCCTAACTGGATCTTCAAGCAGGCTAAAGACACCCCTTCCCAACTGGCACTCCAAGCAGGCTAAACACACCCCTGTCCATCTGGCACTTCAAGCAGGCTAAAGACACCCCTGTCCATCTGGCACTCCAAGCAGGCTAAAGCAAGTATTTGAAAGAATAATATTTGAACCCAGGTTTTCTGTCTTCATAACCCAGCTGGAGACTGTTTTGGGGAACAATCATGCTTGGAGCAGCGAGCAATATCCCGTCTAACCTTAATATCAGCAACTTCAAATTAATATTGCCTTCCTGTTTTGGCAAGATAAGGAAAATGCTGCTAAGACTCTTACTGCACTAGGAGTTCCTTTGTCTTCATCAAGACATGATTGTTTGTCATCAGATACGGATAATATCATACTGAAAGCATCAGATATATATCATTATCAATATTACACAGGTTCACTTTGTACTGGGGACAATGAAATGCCACTCTAAATTGTGCAGTTTTGTCACACAACACAATGCCACAGATGTCTCAAGTTTTGAGGGAGCGCGCAATTGGCATGCTGACTGCAGGAATGTCAACCAGAACTGCTGCCAGAGAATTTATGTCCATTTCTCTACCATAAGCCACTTCCAACATCGTTTTAGAGAATTTGGCAGAACGTACAAACTGCCTCACAACTGCAGACCACGTGTAACCACGCCAGCCCAGGACTTCCACATCCGGCTTCTTTACCTGCGGGATCTTCTGAGTCCAGCCACCCGGACAGCTGATGAAACCCGAGGAGTGTTTCTGTCTGTAATTAAGCCCTTTTGTGTGGAAAAACTAATTCTGATTGTCTGGGCCTGGCTCCCCAGTGGGTGGACCTGGCTTCCAAGTGGGTGGGCCTATGCCACCCCAGGCCCACCCATGGCTGCGCCCCTGCCAAGTCATGTGAAATCCATAGATTAGGGTCTAATGAATTTATTTAAATTGACTGATTTCCTTATTTGAACTATAACTCAGTAAAATCTTTGAAACTATTGTATGTTGCGTTTATGTTTTTGTTCAGTATAATTAACTTTCTAATAGTTTCTCAAGGTCCTTGGGAATTTCAAAATACAACTTTAGTTCATACAACGCAAAAGGCATTAAAATATTCAATATCTTTAAGGTATATATTGAATACCGTACATTCCAATAGGTGAATAAGACACCACCATTATGTTATTATTGGTGAATAGGCAGGTCACTATGTTATTAATAGGCAGGTCACTATGTTATTGATAGGTAGGTCATTATGTAATTAATATGTAGGTCAGTATGTTATTGATAGGTAGGTCACTATGTTATTGATAGGCAGGTCACTATGTAATTAATATGTAGGTCACTATGTTATTAATAGGAAGGTCACTATGTTATTGATAGGTAGGTCACTATGTTATTAATAGGTAGGTCATTATGTAATTAATATGTAGGTCACTATGTTATTAATAGGCAGGTCACTATGTTATTGATAGGTAGGTCACTATGTTATTGATAGGTAGGTCACTATGTTATTGATAGGTAGGTCACCATGTTATTGATAGGTAGGTCACTATGTTATTGATAGGTAGGTCACTATGTTATTGATAGGTAGGTCACTAAGTTATTCATAGGTAGGTCACTATGTTATTAATAGGTAGGTCACTATGTTATTGATAGGTAGGTCATTATGTAATTATAGGCAGGTCACTATGTTATTGATAGGTAGGTCATTATGTTAGTAATAGGTAGGTCACTATGTTATTGATATGTAGGTCAGTATGTTATTGATAGGTAGGTCACTATGTTATTGATAGGTAGGTCA
>QNTS01004198.1:119672-155529 GCA_003317085.1 Hucho hucho | reverse complement strand
ATAGTGGCTAGCCAGGTCTTCATCTGTGTCTGGTGTTAGCTAGTTAGCGGCTAGCCAGGTCTTCATCTGTGTCTGGTGTTAGCTATAGTGGCTAGCCAGGTCTTCATATGTGCCTGGTTCTAGCTAGTTAGCGGCTAGCCAGGTCTTCATCTGTGTCTGGTGTTAGCTATAGTGGCTAGCCAGGTCTTCATCTGTGCCTGGTGTTAGCTATAGTGGCTAGCCAGGTTTTCATCTGTGTCTGGTGTTAGCTATAGTGGCAAGCCAGGTCTTCATCTGTGTCTGGTGTTAGCTATATTGGCTATCCAGGTCTTCATCTGTGTCTGGTGTTAGCTATAGTGGATAGCCAGGTCTTTATCTGTGTCTGGTGTTAGCCATAGTGGCTAGCCAAGTCTTCATCTGTGTCAGGTGTTAGCTATAGTGGCTAGCCAGGTCTTCAGTATCAACGGTCGCTCAAAAACCTTGACGAAGTTATCAAGTCAGCACATCTGTCAGTGAACCGCATCAAGATACATGCCAAATGGGAGATGTAAAAAATATTGTTTGAGTTGCTTTGTGTATGACCAAATTAGCTTGTGATGTTTTCACAGCAACACTGGTCAATGCATCCAAGTTGCTTGACATAGGCGTTTCAAAGAGCTGTAAGCCAAGGCGAGCGCATAAATGTAAGCCTCCCGCCCACTCAACCTGTCTTTTTAAACTTCCTGGTAGTTATGACTGTTCAGGACCTTTAAGTATTGTTGAGTCCCTCAGAGTGAGTTGCTTGCTTCTGCTTTGCGGGCCTGTATCTGACTGTGTCTGGCATTGGCCTCTCCTATCTTGTCAATACTCTCTGGACGAGAGGACGTCTCCATGGCCTCAGTCACAAAACAGTCACAAAATGTCCTGGGAATGGCCTGGAGGGGGGAGAACAGGGGGAGGGACAGGAAAGTAAAGAACAAAGTAGAACAAAAGAGAAATAGAACAAAAGAGATAGAGAAAAGATATGTGACAGTTGCTCTGTGACGTGAACTAAACTGGCGTAAAGCCCCTGCACACAAGATACATCAACAGTCATACACTGGTGTCAGTGAAGGCTGCTGAGAGGAGGACAGCTCATAATAATATCTGGAATGGAGTCAATGGAATAGTATCAAACATTTGGTTTCCATGTGGATGATACCATTCCATTGACTCCATTCCAGCCATTACTGTGAGCTGTCCTCCCCTCAGCAGCCTCTACTGATTGGTGTCACTGGGAGATTTGCATATATACATTTGAGTTAAATGCATATATTTCATGTGAGGATCCAGGCTTCACTTTGTTTGGACATCATGAGGGACATCTGCAGGGCGTCAAACAGTCTCTGGATGAGGTCATCAATCATTGCCTTCACTGGCTTACAGTTCACTGAGATACAGTCTACCTTGTCCAGACTGAAAGGGACAAAACGGTTTAATCACCATACAGCTTATTCACTGCAACACTCTGATCAATGGAAGCTCTGTGGCATATGGGAGGCTGTTGATGGGTTCTGAGTTCTAAACTTTAAAATATGAAGTATCCTTAACCATATCGCTGAGGGAGAGAAGGGAATGTAGAACGTTTACATTCTGTCAGGATATGTTATTGTTAGCCATCAGGGATCACATGGGAGGAGAAGAGCCACAGTCTGGTACAAGTCAACATGACAGCCATGAGTTGGGGAGGAGTGAGGATTTTGGGCAGAGGTCAGGTTATATGAAGTGAGGAAGAACATATATCACTAATCTTCTGGTTAGCAAAAGAGATGTATAAGCTGTTCAGATGTGTTAGGAGGGGCTCAGCATAGGAGAAAGGGTTAAATACCAGTGCTTGCATGAATATGGTTTGTGTCTTAAGCAGCTGTTTGACCCAGTGGGTGAATAAAGTTGGTTTGAACTTTACTAAGCGTCCGTGAGTTCTACAAAAGGTTCTAGAGCTGCACCATCGAGAGCATCCTGACTGGTTCCATCACTGCCGGGTAGGGCAACCGCTCGGCCTCCGACGGCATGGCACTACAGAGGGTAATGCGTACGGCCCAGTACATCACTGGGGACAAGCTTCCTGCCATCCAGGACCTCAGTACCAGGCGGTGTCAGTGGAAGGCCCTAAAAATATCAAAGACTCCAGCCACCCTAGTCATAGACTGTTCTTTCTTCTACCGCATGGCAAGTGGTACCGGAGCGCCAAGTCTGGGTCCAAGAGGCTTCTAAACAACTTCTACCCCCAAGCTATAAGACTCCTGAACATCTAATCAAATGGCTACCCAGACTACTTGCATTGCCCCCCCACCCCTCTTTTACAAAGCTGCACTACTCTCTGTTATTATCTACGCATAGTCACTTTAATAACTCTACCTACATGTACATATTACCTCGTCTAACCGGTGCCCCACACATTGACTCTGTACCGGTACCCCTGTATATAGCCTCCACATTGACTCTGTACCGACACCCACTGTATATAGCCTCCGCATTGACTCTGTACCGGTACCCCCTGTATATAGCCTCCACATTGACTCTGTACCGGTACCCCCTGTATATAGCCTCCACATTGACTCTGTACCGGTACCCCCTGTATATAGCCTCCACATTGACTCTGTACCGGTACCCCCTGTATATAGCTTCCACATTGACTCTTTACCGGTACCCCCTGTATACAGCCTCGCTAGTGTTATTTAACTGCTTCTCTTTAATTATTTGTTACTTTTATTTCTTGTAGGTATTTTTCTTAAAACTGCATTGTTGGTTAAGGGCTTGTAAGTAAGCATTTCACCCTAAGGTCTACACCTGTTGTATTCAGACATGTGACAAATAACATTTGATTTGATCTGTGTGTGCTGTGAGATATACCCTGTCTGTCCACCATGTCGTATTTTACCAGGTTTAGGAATGTGACCCTCTACGACTGTGACCAGGACTGTGACCAGGACTGTGTAGTGGACTTTGTAGTGGACTCTTTGCCCTGAGGCAATAGGTAGTTTCCAAGCCTAAAGTAACTTTCATCTCAGTGGTGTTACCAGGGCTTGTGATGTGGTATTAGGGTCAGGGTTGGTGTGGCAACAAGACAAACATGTTCTATCACAAGGCCATGGTGTAGCGTCTACTGCTACTGTCAGTACTGTTATTTACTGCTGTATTTTTTGTATTTTTTCTTAAAACTGCATTGTTGGTTAAGGGCTTGTATGTAAGCATTTCACTGTAAGGTCTACACCTGATTGTATTTGGGTATGTGACTAATAACAGTTGATTTGATTAAGTCATATGGTAAAGCTTCATCAGTAACCACAGGATAGAATAGACAGTGTACACACGTCATTAACTCATATGGTTAAGCGTCATCAGTAACCACAGGATAGAATACCAGGAACATTCTCACATAAGAAAAAAAGGAAGTGGGGTGCAGTGACTTAGTCAAAAGGATCCATGAAGAGGGAGTGCAGAACGATCATATACTTGTGACAATGACGTTAATGACACTGAGAATGACTGACATCCATGAGTCTGAGCATGTGTGTCTCAGGAAAGGGATCATGGTCATTCTGCCTCCACACGTGTCTCTGCTCACCTCCACCAGCTCCACAGCATTAGCCTGACACACCAGCCAGACCGCTGTAGTCCTGATACACACAGGCGGATGAGACGGTCAATACACATACACACACACACCACTTCCTGACAACCATGACATGATTAATTGGAATGAGTCTGGGGTACGGTGAGTGAGCAGATGGCTGATGAGGTCAATCTGGGCCGGAACACTCTTTACTTTGCTGCCTTTATTGTCCCCTTGGGGGAAATTTGTTGCAGTATCACACACATTTTAAAATGGCGTTTAAGGACAAGAACACACTACAAATGGATAATAAAAGGACGATACCCAAGAAGACTCAAGGCTGTAGTCGCTGCCAAAGTTGCTTCAACAATATACTGAGTAAAATGTTCTAAAAACCTGTTTTTGCTTTGTCATTATGGGGTACAGCGCAAACCATGTACTCCAAACGGGAAAACGCTTCGCAACAAAAATTATAGTTTCTATTGAACAAATCCATGTAGGTCCCTCACAGTTTGGTTCTGTTTGCTTCCATTTGGTTCCTAGAGTAAACGGTTTGCAACAGAACCTGTGTAATGTAAGCACCCCAGGAAAATAGGTCTCTGCATTTAAGTCGGCCATGTAAGTACATCCATTCTTTATACAAACAACACATTCAACAGACATTACTGTTCGTATTAACTTCAAAATAATGTTAATGAATGAATGGTTACAGGTAGACTGAGGGAAATGGGAGGAATGTGAGTTGCTGGTGTGCAGTTAAAGCATTCCATTTCTATTGGGTCTACTCTCTTGGGTTGCCAGAGCAACACGCCAAGACAAACAATAGTGTGTAGGGCAATATCACCTTTGTTAACAGACATTATAAATCAAACATGGCTAATATCACCCTTGTTAACATACATTATAAATCAAACATAGCTAATATCACCCTTGTCAACAGACATTATAAATCAAACATGGCTAATATCGCCCTTGTCAACAGACATTATAAATCAAACATGGCTAATATCACCCTTGTCAACAGACATTGTAAATCAAACATAGCTGTAGACACATGCTTCAGGCTTCAAATTGTAAGATCAATTCCTCTCTGTACTGTATCATGGAAAGCATGGAAGATGTCAATCATCATTTTGTATGGTTTCATACTTTGCACGCAGGCACACATGCATGCATAGACTTGGGCAAGCATATGGACAAAAGCAGTAATTAAATACATTACATTTCAATTATAATCTAGGATTGCTTTATCAATACCAGATTAGAAAAGCCTTTACCTGGTATGTAGGATACAGTAAGTGCTCTTTTTCCTGATAACCTTACACCGCAATGGGAAATTAACATCTAATCCACAATGTGTATTATGTATACTGAATGGCATGCAATTTACATTAACAAGGAAAATCCATTTCAGAAACCTCAGTCAACATGGCTGGAAGAAGATATTCTCATCAGTAGTGGAAATAGTTTACAGCTACTGTAGCAGGATGATGTCCAGACAGATCTATAGGCCAACTGCTATTAGTGTAAGTTTCAAAATGTACAAAGCATAATGGGATTGCACAACACAATACATTTGAATTACTTCAAAATCATCAATACGAACACTGAAGTAGGTTTATACAACATATTAATGCATATTACGCTCCAAAGGCCATTGCAGCATATTAAAACCAGCATACTGGATACGCCCAATGCACCCACAAAGTGAGGGGGCTCTGAGAAATGTATGTGCCCCAGCAAACACTCACCAATAGTATTGGCTGTTATGAGCCTACCCAATCATGCCTGATTTATTTCTCTGGTATTTTAGAATCTATGCCAAGCCGCAGTAAAGCTGTTCTGGTGGCCCAACGTCCTATTAAGACACTTTATGCTGGTGTTTCCTTTATTTTGGCAGTTACCTGAGGTAACACACACACACACCCTTTAAACCCCCTATTCTTCTTTGAGACCCCTCTTTCAAAGTCACTGAGATCTCTTCTTCTAGTCATAGTAGCCAAAATAATGGGGAACTAGGCATTTTTATACTTATGAGACAAAGAATACACTTTACTTAGAAATGAGTTAATATTACTATCACATAAAATGATTTGCCATCTAAAGGGATATAATGATGGCCAAATTGTTTCAACATTCACCTGTTCTATAAAGGTACTGTATGTTCTCCACAAATGTTGCTATGCAACAGACACAACAGTACCCATACAAAACAACCCTGCTAATCTTCACTTCATCATAATTTCAACTTCATTGATCCATAACACCTATTCCACCGGGAAATGTATACTAAACAAAAATATAATCGCAACATGAAACAATTTCAAAGATTTTACTGAGTTACAGTTCATATTAGGAAATCATTCAATTGAAATACATTCATTAGGCCGTAATCTATGGATCTCACCTGACTGGGAATACAGATATGCATCTGTTGGTCACAAATACCTTCTTTTTTTTAAAGTATGGCCGTGTATCAGAAAACCAGTCACTATCTGATGTGACCACAATTTGCCTCATGCAGCGCGACACATCCCTTTGCATAGAGTTGATCAGGCTGTTGATTGTGGCCTGTGGAATCCCACTTCTCCTCAATGACTGTGCGAAGTTGCTGGATATTGGCAGGAACTGGAACACGCTGTCGTACACGTAGATTCAGATCATCCCAAACATGCTCATGTCTGGTGAGAGTGCAGGCCATGGAAGATTTGTAGAGACATTATTGTAGAGAAATTAACATGCAATTCTCTGGCATCATCTCTGGTGGACATTCCTGCAGTCAGCATTCCAATTGCATGCTTACTCATCTTCACACATCTGTGGCGTTGTGACAAAACTGTACATTTTAAAGTTGCCTTTTATTTTCCCCAGCACAAGGTCCACCTTTGTAATGACCATGCTGTTTAACTTCTTAGGGATCACTGCACAACTTGACCGTTTTGGAGAGCCTGGCGTGCCCAAAGTAAAATGCCTCCCATTCAGGCCCAGAAAATAGGATATGCACATATTTGGTACCATTGGATAGGAAACACTCTGAATTTTGTAGAACTGTTAACCATTTGTCTGTGAGTGAAACAGAACGGATATGGCAGGCAAAACCCCGAGGAATTTCTGTCCTGGAGAAAGTGGTTTCATGCTGTTCAGATGAGTTAGAACAGAGAAGAAGAGAGAATCAGGAAGTGCCTCTTTGGAACTCTGTAGGACTGGGCGCGCGCTCTCGCCAAGCGCGCACTGTGTTTCCCTCGGTCTGTAGAGCTCAGTTTATATTCCGGTTGATTTATTATAGTGAATATACGTAAAAGTGTTCCTAAGGATACATTTAAAACTATGTTTGATTGTTCTTGGACAAGTTTATAGGTATAAGTTGAACGAGTTCTCTTCATGTTTCAATGGAGTAGTGGACGCTGTAGTTTCTGATTATAACGCGCGAACCAAATGGAGATTTATGGATAAAATACATGACTTTTTCTAACAAAAGAACCATGGATTGTCTTCGTTGGACACTTAGGATGACCTCAGCAGAAGTTCTTCAACAGGTAATTGATTTGTTTTTGCTGTGAAATGTGTTATGTGTGTGCCACGCTGGCTAATGAATTCATGGCTATGTGAAAAGTATGTGAGGTGCTGTCCTCAAACAATCAAATGTAGTGCTTTCGCCGTAAAGCCTTTTTGAAATCTGACAACGCTGTGATATTGCCAAGAAACAGAGCTTTTGATGAGTATGAAACACTTGTATATTGGTGGATTTTTAATAATTCAACTTTGGGATTTTGAATTTGGCGCTTTACATTTTACCTGGTGGTGTCGGGAGTGGGTCGCTAGCGCCCCAATGATCCCTGTTAATCAGCTTCTTGATATGCCACACCTGTCAGGTGGATGGATTATCTTGGCAAAGGAGAAATACTCACGAACAAGGATGTTAACAAACTTGTGGACAACACTTTAGCAAAATAAGCTTTTTGTGCGTATGTAAACTTTCTGTGTTTATATTTTTGTTCAGTTTAGAATATAATACTCAATAAATATCTCAGAAAGATCCACAATATGCAATGCCTTGATTATAGCAGGACAGAATGAATCCCAAGGCATGGCATGTATGCTAAAGCAATTCTGGGCTATGGTGATACTACTTTGAAAGTAAAGGTGGTGGTTGATTTTTTTATGTAACCTATATTTAACTAATCAAGTCAATTAAGAACAAATTCTTATTTTCAATGATGGCCTACGCCGGCCAAACCCAGAGGACAATTGCCCGCCACACTACGGGACTCCCAATCACAGCCAGTTGTGATACAGGCTGGATTCAAACCAGGGTGTCTGTAGTGACACCTCAAGCACTGAGATGCAGTGTCTTAGACCACTGTGCCACATGGGAGCTAACAGAGAAATATGCTATATGCTAGGTCTCAGTATAACACAATGTAGGTTATGCTTTATTTTCCACAACACCCAATTAGAAAACCATTGCCGGTTAATTAAGGAAGCAGCAGGTTGCCCTGGAGAAAAACTGAGCAGTTTCCGCTAGATGTGCTAGCTGCAAAGTCAAAATTGGCTATATCGTAAAAATTCTTAATTTAAAGTTAGGACTAGGCATTAGAGTTAGCAGTGTGGTTAAGGTTAGGGCTAAGGTTAGGGTTAAAATCAGATATGACTTTGTGGCTGTGCCAGCTAGTGACCACTCTGACACATCACAAACGACAAGAAGACACCCTCAGCTGAAGAAAACTAACACAAAAACAAGATGTCTTATGTGTCCATTTCAGTACAGGCTCAGAGATTGTGAATATCACAGGCACTGTTGGGGGTTCTAAGGAGTGCTCTCACCAAGGTGTCGGTATCATCTATAAGGATGAAAATAGTTTTCATGTTAAACCATAAAAGGAATTTTTAATGATCAGTCATTTTTCCCACATGCAATTAGCATACTAAATGCTTAATGAGAACTGGACTTGTTTTGTACGGCATAATGATTTCATACACCTATGTACATATTAATGACATCATGATGATGATGATCAGCCTCAATTTGCCAGGGCATGGACTCTACAAGGTGTTGAAAGCGTTCCACAGGGATGCTGGCCCATGTTGATTCCAATGCTTCCCACAATTCTGTTAAGTTAGCTGGATGTCCTTTGGGTGGTGGACCATTCTTGATAAACACGGGAAACTGTTGAGCAGGAAAAACCCAGCAGCATTGCAGTTCTTGACACAAACCTGTGGGCCTGGCACCTATTACCATTCCCTGATCAAAGGCACTTACATATTTTGTCTTGCCAATTGACAATCTGAATGGCACACATACACAATCCATGTTTCAAAAATCCTTCTTTAACCTGTCTCCTCCCCTTCATCCACAGTGATTTAAGTGGATTTAACAAGTGATATCAATAAGAGATCAAAGTCTATGTCATGGAAATAACATGTTTTATTGTTTTTTACACTCAGTGTATAAGCTATGAACTTGGAACTGCACTGGTACGGTTGCACTTTTGTTGCCTGGCTACCGGTCCACATCACTCCGGATCACCTTTCACTGTTGCCTGGCTACCTGTCCACATCACTCCGGATCACCTTTCACTGTTACCTGGCTACCCATCCACATCACTCCGGATCACCTTTCACTGTTGCCTGGCTACCCGTCCACATCACTCCGGATCAGCTTTCACTGTTGCCTGGCTACCCATCCACATCACTCTGGATCATCTTTCACTGTTGCCTGGCTACCCATCCACATCACTCCGGATCACCTTTCACTGTTGCCTGGCTACCCATCCACATCACTCCGGATCACCTTTCACTGTTTCCTGGCTACCCATCCACATCACTCCGGATCACCTTTCACTGTTTCCTGGCTACCCATCCACATCACTCCGGATCACCTTCCACTGTTGCCTGGCTACCTATCCACATCGCTCCGGCCAAACTGATGTTTCTTCTACACGACGAGTCTAGATTTGCCTCCCTCCCCGACGATTTATAGAATCCGAACACATTCTGACTGTTATGATTGGTCTCAGAAACTAATGGGTTGGTCCAGAAGCAGCCTACACGATGACGTTATTAACTTTGATACTCTGATTGGTTAGATTTATTTGAGGACGATCCAAAAATTAGTTTTTTTACAACGGCCCTCATTTTGAAGTCACACAAACAACTTCTAGGATGGCAGTTTCAGACTGAATGTATGTAGTGATCGGTTAAGCAGCGGAATTAAATTCAGGGTGAGTCATCAGGAAAGCACATTTGTACTTTGTATGGTTTATTTAATGATCTCGAGAATCTTTATTATGATGGTGTTTAATGTCTCTTTTTTATGTGGTGAAGGCAAAGACACATTTCCACATTGCTTGGACAATAAAGTTTTTCTAATTCTTAACAGGTGAGTTCTAAACCACTCCATCCCTACACATGACATAATCATGGGCACTGTCAAATATATATTTTTCTTCTGTTAAATAAAATTCTCAACATGGAATTTGCAGAGGCTATATCAAGTTCAATTTCAGAAAGTTCTCCATTACTTCATCACTGACCCGGCAACAAGTCACTGCTTGCAAGTCAATGCTATACATTTACCATGGAATAAAGTGCATGGATGCATGGATTGTGTGAGCAGTGCTAACACAAGTAAGTATAGGCCTACAAACATGTTATCTGATGTGTGTCAGCCGGCATGATGTAACTGAGATATGAATGCATGGGAGCAGGTAGGCTAGGAGGATGCTTTGGTGTTTCCTAGATTCCTAGGGCATGGCTTAGCCTCGTGACAGCCTCAAATGGCAGGATTCTGACTCTGAATGTTCACCCAGCATGATGTAACTGAGATATGAATGCATGGGAGCAGGTAGGCTAGGAGGATGCTTTGGTGTTTCCTAGATTCCTAGGGCATGGCTTAGCCTCGTGACAGCCTCAAATGGCAGGATTCTGACTCTGAATGTTCACCCAGCAGGGCCCATAAAGGAACAATTTAAATGTTTTATCCTTTATTTAACTAGACAAGTCAGTTAAGAACAAATTGTTATTTACAATGACAGCCTAGGAACAGTAGGTTAACTGCCTTGTTCAGGGGCCAAATGACAGATTTTTACCTTGGCAGCTCGGGGATTCAATCTAGCAACCTTTTGGTTACTGGCCCAACGCTCTAACCACTAGGCTACCTGCCGCCCCAACCAGAGTGCCCATTGAGAACAGCCTTTGATTGTGTGATATTATATACCAGAGAAAAAAATCACATGGGTGGCATCATGATGGTTATTGGAGAAGATAGAGCAAATTGATTTAAATATATATATATATAAAAATAATTATATCACAATTACATAAGTATTCAGACCCTTTACTCAGTACTTTGTTAAAGCAGCGATTACAGCCTCAAGTCATCCTGGGTATGATGCTACAAGCTTGGCACACCTCTATTTGGAGAGTAACAAAATGTGGAAAAAGTCAAGCGGTCTGAATACTTTCCGAATGCACTGTAACAGTATGTTTAAAGAGAGGGCAGCAGTAGAGCCGTTTCTCCTTTTAAAATGTTTTTGAAAGTTGAGGGAATCCCATAAAAAAATTGATTGCCGGAATCCCCTCCTTTTATTAGAAACGGCTTGTTCTTCTGGTTATTTTCTTACCTCCTCCCACACACCTCGGCCACAGTGTAAGAACTCCACACTTCCTTTAACGTGTGTGTGTGTGTGTGTGTGTGTGTGTGTGTGTGTGTGTGTGTGTATATTTGCACTAAGTTTGTACTGAGGTTTGGGTGGTACCATGTTCTTTATCCATGTCTGAGATTACCCCACATGGTGCATACTGTGTCAGCATGGTCTGATCTGATCGTCAGGTATCTCTTGCCTGAATGGAGGGGAGGAAATGAAAAGGGGGGTGCGGGGGTGAACAGAGGAGAGGAGGAGGTCCCACCCTTGACGATTCTTTAGTAGTTAGGGATTTGGTTTGGGGGAGTGAGAACTTGGGTATGTGTGCTTGCAGCTGAGACCTGGGTGCAGAGATTGCAGTTGGTACCCACCTGGCTGGTGTATGGCTGTATGCAGCAGCCAGACGTTGTGTCTTTGGAATGTTTTATTGCTGGAGCAACACTGAAAAACCAAATGACTCAAATTCTACAAAGCAGAAGAGTCATTCCACTAAGTTAGCTACACTTCTTCAGCACACAGAGTGAATTGCTCACTTCACTGATTATTCCAGATAAGGGTGGAAACAGTATATTAGGTAGGTCACATTCTTTTCACGCCACATCGATACAAAGTGATTTTCGAGAGCATTTTTCCTAACCTTAACCTCAGTCTCCTAACCTGCAACATTAATTATCCTAACCTGCTGTGTAAGTTCTCCTAACCTGCTATTCAACATTTTCAGTACAGCATCATGTCAGGCTGTATCACCACCTGGTACGGCAACTGCACCGCCCACAAACGCAGGGCTCTCCATAGGGTGGTGCAGTCTGCACAACACATCACCAGAGGCAAACTACCTGCCCTCCAGGACACCTACAGTACCCGATGTCACAGGAAGGCCAAAAAGATCATCAAGGACAACAACCACCCGAGCGACTGCCTGTTCACCCCGCTATCATCCAGAAGGCGAGGTCATTACAGGTGCATCAAAGCTGGGACAGAGAGACTGTTAAATGGCCATCACTAGCACAGAGAAGCTGCTGCCTACATACACAGACTTAAAATCATTGGACACTTTAATAAATGGAACTCTAGCCACTTTAAAAATGTTTACATATCTTGCATTACTCATCTCACATACATAGACTGTATTCTATACTATTTACTGTATCTTAGTCTATGACGCTCTGACATTGTTCATCCATATATTTATATATTCTTAATTCCATTAATTTACTTAGATTTGTGTGTATTATTATTTGTTGTTCAATTGTTAGATATTGCTGCACTGACGGAACTTGAAGCACAAGCATTTCGCTACACCTGTAATAGCATCTGTTAAACACGTGTATGTGACCAATAAAATGTGACTTGACTTGAAAAGTCACTTCGGTATCAAAGTGGCGTGAAAAGAGTGTTTCCCTATATTAGTAGGATATGTTGAGGCCTCTTTGACATCAGGACAGGAAACCAGGAAACTCCAGGACATTCCCTATATTAGTAGGATATGTTGAGGCCTCTTTGACATCAGGACAGGAAACCAGGAAACTCCAGGACATTCCCATGGGCATACATGTGTCAAAAAACATTCTCCATTCTGATTCGCCCTTCATCAGAGACTCCATGGATACAGTGTTCCATTTCTCACTAATGTTGTTGTGTTCTCAATAACCATTGCAGTTTGAACTACTGTGTTCAGAGTACTGTAGAGTTTAGATTACATATAATTATAAGGAAGTGAGAGTCTCAATTGTCTGTGACATTAACTGACCCCCACCCCCTCAGCACACACAACAATGATGTGTACAAACCTTAAGGGACCGACAGGGTACTGTATTGAAGCCACCAGGCAGCCATCTTGGTACTGCTCCTCAATTGTACAAAAAAAAGGTTTTGGAAAGTCATTTATTAATGTCTCCATTCGTTTTTGACATTTATTCAATTTTAGGCACTTTAATGCATACTTTTAAATTATATGTGAGCTAAACATAAAAAGTATATATTTTTATTACTGGTGTTACTGTCCCCACTACAACAATAAAACATACTTAAATACTTGTTATTTTGTCCTTGAAACATTTAATTGAAATACTGTAGAATTCCATTCATTTCTATGGAGGACTGTTTCTACCAGGGAGGGCCAATATGGTCGACCGGTGGCTTCAAACCCTCTCAATGGCCAATACTTAGCTTCAGCAATCCAGGGTTTATATACATCATTGACTCACACACACACACACAACTACGAACAAACACTGCTGTGGTGAGGGACCAAATCCTGATAACATTACTCACGTTGCCATAGTAGTAAAGGTTATTAAACTACAAAAGCGAAACGACTTCCCCTGACCACACCCTCCAGCATGCTTTGGAATGAAGAACTGCATGAGTGTCCTGAGATCACTTCACACATCAACCTCTTCGACTTCACACTCAATTACGGCTGTTAAGAAAGGCAAAGCATGGACGTGGTAAGAATGCCTTTATTTCACCATCATAGGCTTCATAGCTGTTACAAATATGTACAGCTCTTCCAGACTGGCTTGTAGTGGATGTACTAGTGTTGTTGTATCTTTACTTAGAGAATACAACACTGGTTAAGGTGAAGCATTTTAATTAAACAATGCAATAGAATAGAATGGTATTCATTGTTTGCTTACTGAGACAGACAATGTGAGTATAAATCATATCATTGAATGAATGGAGGCTGTTGGTGTTTCGGGTTATTAACCTAAGCAATAGCTGTAAAGATTTGAATCATACTCTTGGGTTGATAGTAGTATCTGGAGAGATATAGATAACAGATAAAGGAGCCACAGAAACTGACAAGAATTGGCAAAAGATCTGATCTGATTGGCCAAAAGACCAGTTATTGGCACAATAGGGCTGCCTGTGTAAACACAGCCATAGTGTCATATTATATATTTTAAATAAACGTTTATCATCTGTCAAAGTGGTTTAAATAAAAATAATATTGTTGCATGGACAGTGTATTACATATTTTTATCAATTGCTTTTTTGCAAACATTGTCAATCACGTGGATAAGTCAAACATTTACACACGGTGGGTTCCACCTAGATATGGTCAGATTACTCTGAAGTTCAAATCTCTTGTGTTTTGATAAAGGCTGTATCACATCCTGTCGTGATCGGGAGTCCCATAGGGCGGCGCACAATTGGTCCAACCTTGTTCGGGTTTGGCCGGGGTAGGCCGTCATTGTAAATAAGAATGTATTCATAACTGACTTGCCTAGTATAATACAAATAAAAATACGACTTTTGGTAATAAGTCCATGGATTTAAGTTTCTGTTGACTGCGATGTGAGTAACACACTGAACATGAACTTGAACTTCCCCTCAGCACGTTTGTGGTACAGTACCACTTCTGACTCACTCTTATTGCAACATAAAAGGAAAAGGAGCTGTGTCAGAATGGCTATGGGTGTGAGACAACTGTATGCAACATGCTCAGTGGACCATGAATGTAAACACGTGCATGCTTATGTTATACGCCAATCTACCACGGCCAAGGGCTTTTCTTAAGCACGACGCAACGCGGAGTTCCTGGATACAGCCCTTAGCTGTGGTATATTGGCCATATACTACAAACCAACGAGGTGACTTTTTGCTGTTATAAACTGGTTACCAATGTAATTAGAGCAGTAAAAATACATTTATTGTCATACCCGAGATAAACCACGGCTTTCAGCCAATCAGCATTCAGTGCTCGAACCACCTAGCAATATATTTAGTTTACTGCACTTGTATTTTACACAGCTGTACTATTGATGATACAGTAACCTGTATTAATGAAACTCATCCTACAAGCTGATACCATAACAATGGGGCTCTATACCTCTGGAGATTCCCCTTGGCTTATTAATTAGAAACGTATCTGACAAGCTACGTAGTTCCCTCAGTCTGCCCCCGCACATATCCCTCCTCTGGCCTGTCATATTTCATCGATGCAAAAGTTGTATGTCTTTATTCTCAAGTAGTTAACGCATAATAAAATCCTTACTTGCAAGAGAATGTGTTAAAGACACACGACTGAGGAATGGAATTGTTTGACTGATTCTCTTCAGATTGACACCAAATCAGCCAAACCCACAACTCTGAACTTCTATCCTTAACCACCTATCCCTGAGATGAACCATTAACCCTAACCACAAATATCTTGAGGCACTAGTACAGCACCATCCCGTTCTATGCATTCTATTTCTATGCATTTAATCCTATCCCATAGCTGAAATCCAGATAGATCACTTTTGAAAAACTGGGCTCTGAGCATAGGCCTACCCACACAGTAGCATTATGTGCTTATTGCCTACTGTACTTGTAGCCCAAAGAGAACAAAGAGTTTCCTGAAGTGACTCCCTTGTCTTGGGATTTCCTTTAGGGTTTTCTTGACTGAATATTAGGAAACAAAGTAACCACGGAGACAGAATTTCTCCCAATGCCCATTCAATTTGTTTTTCTGATAAATGTAGAATGATTTTTCTTAATACGTTTTTTTTTATATCGCCATATTAGCTGAGGATTAATAAGCAAACTCTGTGTCATTTATGAACGTGTTCATCATGATATAAATCTGATCGTATGAAACCTGATCATTCATTGGCTGTGAGTGCTGCTGTTGTTTGAACTAATGTGTGTGTGTTTTCTACAGGTCTATGGGATGTGTGTGCGTCTGCTACTTCGGTAAGGTGTGCTCACTTATTATACTGTGTGATCATGATTAATATGGCGGGATTGTGCCTGAGCTATATTTATATCTCTAAATCTTGGTTATTTGCATAGAATTTGAGTTACATACACCTGTTTTGCTATCCACTATCTAGAGTCAGGATTCTTCACACCTTGTTTACATTGGTGTGTGTGTGTGTGTGGTGATAATATCTGAAAGAGAGCATGCTGCTGTGGGTCTCCAACTAAATGGAAATCATTTCTGTTTTCTGAGTGCTCTAGCATTCCAGATACAGTATACCTTCCTGAAAGCTAGGGTCTCATACTTAGAGGATTTTGTGGCAGTAATTAAAGGACAGTAATATTTCTGGTAATAGGAAATAAGTATCAGAAATATCCTATTAAATGACTAATATGTAATTATACGATAGGAATGCTACTGTAATACTGACAGTGATCTCACCTAACAGTGCTCGGCTGATTGTACTGTTGTTATGGTTTCCAACAGGTGTGTCCTCTTCTTCCTGGTATCTCTGCCATTTCTTCAAAGTAAAGGTAAGTGGCGAGCCAAGTGACTTGAATATGACTATCGTAACAAACAAACCATTATCTGCCATGTCTTTATCTTATCAGACCTTTACTGTTGATGATGTGTGGCTGAGTTTGTGTGTGCCGGCCTTCATGTGTGTCTACATGTACACTGAGTGCACAAAACATTAGGAACACCTGCTCTTTCCATGACATAGACTGGTGAATCCGTATGAAAGCTATGATCCCTTATTGATGTTACTTGTTAAATCCACTTCAATCAGTATAGATGAATGGGAGGAGACAGGTTAAAGAAGGATTTTTAAGCCTTGAGACAATTGAGACATGGATTGTGTATGTGTGGCATTCAGAGGGTGAATAGGGAAGACAAAATATTCAAGTGCCTTTGAACGGGGGTATGGTAGTAGGTGCCAGTTTTTGTCAAGAACTGCAACGCTCCTGGGATTTTCATGCTAAACAATTTCCAGTGTGTGTCAAGAATGGTCCATCACCCAAAGGACATCCAGCCAACCTGACACAACTGTGGGAAGCATTGGAGTTAACATGGGCCAGCATCCCTGTGGAACGCTTTCGATGCCTTGTAGAGTTCATGCCCCGACGAATTTAGGCTATTCTGATGGCAACTCAATATTAGGAAGGTGTCCTTAATGTTTTGTACACTCAGTGTTTGTGTGTATTTGTGTATGTTGTCTCTGTGAGATTGGATTTGTAATAAGAGTATCTGAACCATGATGTTATCTATTCAGTAGAAGGGAATCTACCAGACAGAAGAGAGAAAAGGGCACAAGTGTCAGCTAGATTGGGAAGTGAAAACTACAATACAGAAGTTACCAAAAAAGGCCCTGCCTAATGTCTACCCTCACACCCACACAACCCCACAACCTAACTCTCTGGCATATCCCTCCTGTGACCTCTCTCCCTCTCTCTCAGATGTCACCATGGTGATAGGAGAGGTTGGCGGGGCTGTGACTATCCGCTGTACCTCAGACCTCTTGGAGAACCCTCTGATCTTCATGTACGTACAGAGACCTGGTTCCGATGGAAATCATCCCCAGTTCATTAACGGCTACCATATGAAGAAGAACTTAGACCCTAAGGAGTACGCTAACCGTACGCTTGTAGACTACAAACAGCGAACAATGAAGCTGTGGAGTATATTGCCGTCAGATGAGGGGCTGTACGAGTGCCACATCCATTACCAAACCAAGAATAACCAGGAGAACATACAGCTCAATGTGACAGGTAACATTACCTCAGTTCAAACTCTTTCCATGTTTGTGTTTAATTCATTTTATTTTATTTTATTCTCGCACATATGGAACATGGCTTTTTGGATGAAAGAGAACATTATTTGGTGCTGTCAGATGTGTGCTTGTAAAAGCCCAAACCATAGATACATTCACTAAAAATAAAATACAAAAAGAAAGCTGTAAATTGGCTATCACTTAGACAGGCTGTCTCTCAGCTCTGAGAGAGATAGAACATGCTGTTTTGGCTATCACTTAGACAGGCTGTCTCTCAGCTCTGAGAGAGATAGAACATGCTGTTTTGGCTATCACTTAGACAGGCTGTCTCTCAGCTCTGAGAGAGAGAGAGAGAGAGAGAGAGAGAGAGAGCGTGTTTCTTTGCCCTTTGTGTTTTCAGGAAGTAAAACTAAGAAAACATAAAATCCCTTCCTATAAGTCCTTACCAGCATTTTCTCTTTTCTCTCAACTCTCCTTCCTCTTTATCTCTACATCTCTCCCCCTCTACAGCCAACTACAGCATCCCCATTGTAACGGTGGCCTGTGACAGCGGTAGTTGCTTGGTGACGTGTTCTTCCAACAGTGGTTACCCTCTTAGGGACATTGAGTGGAGCCCAAACCCTCCTCTGAACCAGAGCCACTGGAGAGAAGTGAACAGCAGTGAAGTGAGAGACCCGGTCTCTATGCTGTTCTCTGTCTTCAGTTCCATATCCGTCAACTGCTCCTCCGGACTCCGGCTGAACCTCAGCTGTGCTGTATGGGGCGCCCTCTCACAGGAACACACTGTCTGTGAGTACTGAGACAGTGTGTCTCTATCACTTTGTCCTTAAAGGAAAACTCCAAATCTCAAATACAGAAGTCATCCCCTTATGATGCATTTTGCATCATATGATGCACGATGCAAAATTCATCATACGAGGATGACTGACTGTGTTTTGAAAGTTGCATATCTTGAAAACTTGATTGCTGACGAGCAAAACATTTTGGGACTATAGTATGCCAATCAAATGTATTTATGAAGCCCTTTGCCAGTCCTCTTTTGGCTCTGCCGGGTTGAGATTATAACAGAACATGGCCAAGATATTAAAGCGTTCATAGATGACCAGCAGGGTCAGATAATAATAATAGAGACAGCAGGTGCGGCAGAAAGAGAGTCCAAAACAACAGGTCCAGGACAAGGTAGCACATCCAGTGAAGAGCCCTGACCTGTTCACTGGACGTGCTACCTTGTCCCGGACCTGCTGTTTTCCATAGCCGCAGGCAGAACAGTTGAACCTGGAGCAGCAGCATGACCAGGTGGACTGGGAACAGCAAGGAGTCATCAGGCCAGATAGTCCTGAGTCATGATCCTAGGGCTCAGGTCCTCCGAGAAAAGAGAGAGAGAAAGAGGGAGAGAAAGAGAGAGAGAGGAGGAGAAAGAGAAAGAGAGAAAAAGGGAGAGAATTAAGGGGGAGTATACTTAAATTAACACAGGACACCGGATAAGACAGGAGAAATACTCCAGATATAACAGACTGACTCATCCACTTCCTTATGTCTGAAACACAGGCTTCAAGGGAGGGCAATTTTGGTGCTTCACCAGGTTTAATCGAAATGTACAGCTGTGTATCGTCTGCTTAGCAGTGAAAGCTACCATTATGTTTCCGATTGACATCACCAAGAGGTAAAATATATAGTGAAAACAATAGTGGTCCTAAAACGAGATAAACTGATATCTTTCCGACAGATAAGATCTAAACCAGGCAGGACTTGTCCGTGTAGACCAATTTGGGTATCCAATCTCTCCAAAAGAATGTGGTGATCGATGGTATCAAAAGAAGCACTAAAGTCTAGGAGCACGAGGACAGATGCAGAGCCTTGGTCTGACACCATTAAATGGTAATTTACCACCTTCACGAGTGCAGTCTCAGTACTATGATGGGTTCTAAAACCAGACTGAAGTGTTTCATATACATTGTTAGTCTTCAGGAAGGCAGTGAGTTGCTGAGCAACAGCTTTTTCCCAAAATTTTGAGAGGAATGGGAGATTTGATATAGGCCTATAGCTTTTTATATTTTCTGGGTCAAGGTTCGGCTTTTTCAAGACAGGCTTTATTACTGCCACTTTTAGTGAGTTTGGTACACATCCGGTGGATAGGGAGCCGTTTAATATGTTCAACATAGGTCAAAGTCACCATTATTAGTCAGTTGTACAACCGAATGCCTTCAACTGAAATGTGTCTTCCGCATTTAACCCAACCCCTCTGAATCAGAGAGGTGCGGGGGGCTGCCTTAATCGACATCCACGTCTTCAGCGCCCGGGGAATAGTTGGTTAACTGCCTTGTTCAGGGGCAGAACGACAGATTTTTACCTTGTCAGCTCAGGGATTCAAACTTGCAACCCTCCGGTTACAAGTCCAATGCTCTAACCACTAGGCTACCTGGTCCAAGCACAGGAAGCAGCTCATTCAGTAGTTTAGTTGGAATAGGGTCCAGTATGCAGCTTGAAGGTTTAGAGGCCAAGACTAATTTCATCAATGTGTCAAGAGATATGGTACTAAAAAACGTGAGTGTCTCCCTTGATTCTATGTCCTGGAAAAGTTGTGCAGACTCAGGACAACTGAGCTTTGGAGGAATATGCAGATTTAAAAAGGAGTTTGTAATTTNTACGGCGAAAGCACAACATTTGATTGTTTGAGGGTAGCACCTCACATACTTTTCCCATAGCCATGAATTAATTAGCCAGCTTGGCACACACATAACACATTTCACAGCGAAAACAAATCAATTACCTGTTGAAGAACTTCTGCTGAGGTCTTCCTAAGTGTCCAACGAAGACAATCCATGGTTCTTTTGTTAGAAAAAGTCATGTATTTTATCCATAAATCTCCATTTGGTTCGCGCGTTATAATCAGAAACTACAGCGTCCACTACTCCATTGAAACGTGACTAGAACTCGTTCATCTTATACCTATAAACTTGTCCAAGAAAAATCAAACATCATTTTAAATGTATCCTTAGGAACACTTTTACGTATATTTACTATAATAAATCAACCGGAATATAAACTGAGCTCTAAAGACAGTAAAAAACACAGTGCGTGCTTGGCGAGAGCGCGCGCCCAGTCCTATAGAGTTCCAAAGGGAGACTTCCTGATTTCCTCTTCTTCTCTGCTCTAAAGCATATATACAGAAACAAATCACTTTCTCGAGACTGTTGACATCCAGAGGAAGCGATAGGTACTGCATTCATATGCCCTTTTATGGGCATTTTCATGAGGGAGGGGTTCCAAATGAGGCACTCTGTGAAAACCACTTTTTCCAGGACAGAAATTCCTCGGGGTTTTGCCTGCCATATCCGACAAATGGTTAACAGTTTTGGAAAATTCAGAGTGTTTCCTATCCAATGGTACCAAATATGTGCATATCCTATTTTCTGGGCCTGAATGGGAGGCATTTTACTTTGGGCATGCCAGGCTCTCCAAAACGGTCACCTCGTGTGCTCATCCCTAAGAAGTTAAGCCAAGTTTCAGTCGGTCTCAATGGGGATAGCTGAGCTGACTACACTGACTTTGCTAGTGGCAGACTCCGCTAAGCTGGCAGGGTGGCTAACAGCCTGCTGCCTGGCCTGCGCCCTATCTCATTGTGGAGCTAGAGGAGTTAGAACCCTGTCTATGTTCATAGATAAGATGAGACCACCCCTCCAGCTAGGACGGAGTCCGTCACTCCTCAGCAGGCCAGGCATGGTCCTGTTTGTGGGTGAGTCCCAGAAAGAGGACCAATTATCTACAAATTCTATCTTTTGGGAGGGGCAGAAAACAGATTTCAACCAGCGATTGAGTTGTGAGACTACTGTAGAGCTCATCACTCCCCCTAACTGGGAGGGGGCCAAAGATAATTACTAAATGCCAACACATCTTTCTAGCTGATTTACACGCTGAAGCTATGTTGTGCTTGGTGACCTCTGACTGTTTCATCCTAACATCGTTGGTGCCGACGTGGATAACAATATCCCTATACTCTCTACTCTCGCCAGTTTTAGCCTTAGACAGCACCATCTCCAGATTAGCCTTCACGTCGGTAGCCCTGCCCCCTGGTAAACAGTATATGATCGCTGGATGATTATTTTTAAGTCTAATACTATAATGGTCGCTAATGACTAGGGTGTTCAATTTGTCAGAGCTAATGGTGGGAGGCTTAGGCTTCTCAGACCCCGTAAGGCGTCTCAGACTCCAACTCGTTGCTTAATGGGGAGAACCGGTTGAAAGCTTCTGTCGGCTGGATGAGCGACACCCGTTGAGCATTCCTACAGCATTTCCTTCCAGAAGCCATAAAAAAATTGTCGGGCTGCGGGGACTGTGCGAGGGGATTTATACTACTATCTGTACTTATTGGTGGCACAGACGCTGGTTTATCCTTTTCTACACTTAAATTTCCCTTGCCTAACGATTGCGTCTGAATCTGGGCTTGCAGCACAGCTATCCTCGCCATAAGGCGACCGTTCTCCTGTATATTATGAGTACAGCGACTGCAATTAGAAGGCATCATGTTAATGTTACTACATAGCTTCGGCTGGTGGAGGTCGTGTAGAACCATGTCCGGGGTGAAAAACTTGAATGAAATAAGTAGAGCGAGGGAAAAATATAAAACGGTAATTAATAAAAAAGTAAAAATCGTAAAGTTGGCAGGTAGCAAAGAAACGTTAGCAACAAACCGCACAGCAGCACGTAAACAAGTCCACAAGTTGTGTCAACAATGGACTAATGAAACAAATACCAAAATATTGTTTTTGGATGTAGATTTCCTTTAAATGTGTAACTCCATAAATTTATGTCAAGCAATTGAAAATGAAAACCAACATGTTATTCTCTTCATCTACTATAGGCTGGCCTCAGACAGGCTCTCCTGATGTGTACGTGACCTGTGCCGTTGTGGCTGGTGCTGTTGCTCTGCTGTGTTTCCTGCTGGCTGGGCTGTTTGTCTTCAAGGAAAGGAAGGCTCGGGCAGCCAGAGTTGATCAAGGTAACTCACCTGCAATTGTGTAAAAACACAGTATTGGCCCTTGGAAATGGGACCGATAAAATAGAAATACCTACTATACATCATCACATTGCTCCTTTTTATCTGAGAAATGTATTTTGAATGTAAACCAATCAGGGTTTACAGTAGGCCTGGGCATAGCACTATTACAGCAACCACGTTAGTTTTTTTAATCATCTTGTCAATGCTTTTGACACTAAAATTAAATGTGCTGCTTTGTTTGTGGACCTGTCAAAAGATGTTGAAACTGTTGATCATGCCATTTTATTGAATAAGTTGTCCTTGATAGGCCTGAGCTCTGACGCCTGTTCAAGGTTTCATGATTATCTTAGTGAAAGAACTCAGGCCAATGTGATTGATGGGGTTAAGACTGAATTTCTTGAAGTGCTTAAAGGTGTACAACAGCGGTTGATTTTGGGACCTGTTCTCTTTAGTATTTACATAAACACCATTGGTCAATCTGTTAAAAACGTTCAACTTCATCTATATGCGGACGATACTATTATGTATGCTACTGCCCTGACTGGCTGTGTCAAAACTAGAGTCAGATTTTATAGTTATGCAGGAATCCATTGCTGATTTAAAACTTGTGCTTAATACGGGCAAAATAAAGTATGGTTCTCCAACCAAAAGGATTCCAGCATATAAATACTTAGGAACTTTAGTTATGGGTTTGAAGTTTGAAAAACATATAGATGAGCTGTAAGATAAGATTTAAAGTTATAATTTTCCACAGAAACAGATCATGCCTTTCTCTAAACTGTAGGAAGCAGATTATTCAGTCTATCTTTTTATCTGTTCTTGATTATGGTGATATTATTTATCAAAGTACAGCTGCTACTACTCTTAAACCTTTGGATGTCATCTACCACAGTGCCCTTCGTTTTGTTACAGGTGGCAGTTTTGATACTCATCACTGCATCCTATATCAAAAGGTTGGCTGGACTTCGCTAAACACCCATAGATCTCCGCATTACTCCGTTTTGTTTACAAGGCCTGACTTCATAAACTTCCGTCTTATCTAAATTTGCTGTTGGAGTATAGATACCTGAGTTGCCTAATCCGCTCACAGGATTGGTTACCTCTTGAGCTTCCTAGGGTCTCCACCGAGCTAGGTAAATCTGCTTTTAGTTTTAATTAACCGTATTTCTGGAAAGAAATCTAGATACATTTCATCTTGATGTTTTAGTGCAGTTCAGGCAATTTAAAGTATTGATTGGGGGCGTATTTGTGGAGGAATGGAACTGTTTTTCTGGGGGATTTGTGATGTTTTATTTGTGCTTCCCATGACTGTGTTTTTATATACACATATATATATATATATACACAGTACCAGTCAAAAGTTTGGACACACCTACTTATTCAACGGTTTTTCTTTATTTTTACTATTTTGTACATTGTAGAATAATAGTGAAAACATCTGAAATAACACATATGGAATCATGTAGTAACCCAAAAACTGGTTACTACATGAGTGTGCACAGAGTGTGCAAAGCTGTTATCAAAGCAAAGGGTGGCTATTTGAAGAATCTCAAATATATGTTGATTTGTTTAACACTTCTTTGTTTACTACATGATTCCATATGTGTTATTTCATAGTTTAGATGTCTTCACTATTATTCTACAATGTAAAACAAATTTAAAATAAAGAAAAACCCTTGAATGAGTAGGTGTTCTAAAACTTTTGACCGGTAGTGTTAATGTATATATATAGTTTAGGTATAATGTGTATATTTATGTTGTATATACAGGGTGCGTATGTCAAAGAGACCTGGGTCTCAAAATGTCTTCCTTGTTAAAATAAAGGTCAAATCAATAATACAACATGTATTAATACATCCTGTGTTTCCAGATGGGGAGGAAGCAGCAAGTCCAGTCGAGTGAGTATATGTTTCATTGTTTCACTCAAACTCAGAGGATAAAGACAAGATCAAAAACTTGACTTTGGTTTATATAACCTCTGCAGCTGACCTGGCCAAACAGTTCAAAATGTTTGTTTTGTTAAAATCTACTTTTTCATTCCTCTCTTTTTTCATTCCTCTCCCCTCTTTCTTCCTGCTTCACAGAAGAGTACAGCTCACCTCTAGGAACCCAGATTCTTAATGGAACTTGGAGTCTGTAACGTTGTACATTTGGAACCCAGAATATGGAAGGTTATTTTATTGATATGATATCTATAAATCTGAAGTGCTGCCTTCTGATGGGACCAGGGGAAGGGATCACTGAGGTGACCTAAATATTGCCTGGACTTGGCATCGTTGGAAATGAGGTTAACTTTCCTCTCCACGCTTGAAGGACAGGCTGGACATAAGAGGTGTTTTCATGGTGTTGAGGAAGACTGGGAGTTGTATAAATGTTTAACCAGTATGTTCAAATGACTGAGTTCCAATGAAGAACTAGAAATACAATGACTGTCCTCAATGTGTGCACTATTGTAAGGCATGGAGTTATCCAGGGAAATGTGTTCAAGTCAACATACATGTGAATTAGGACTAATGACCTGCACTGCACTTAAACAGAGTGTACACTTATCTAATGTGCACTTATCAGGGGTTGATTGTATTCAACTGACTCATGTGCAATTTTGAACTGTGTAACTATGAAGCTATCTGTGTATTAACCACAGCTTACCCAGTACAGACAGAAGAGGGATGGCCACGCCTTGGGGCCTGGTTCCTCTCTAGGCTTTTTCCTAGGTTCCTGCCTTCTGGGGAGTTTTTCATTATCTGCCTCTGTATTGCTTGCTCTTTTTGCTAAAAAGGGCTTTATGAAGTACATTTGAGCTGATGAACGGGGGAAGTGAGTGTGTCCGTCAGGAAAATATCTTATATTACAGTTTCTATACCTGCATCTACCAGTAAGTCCACCCCACACATTATTGCCAGTATGAACTGGTTTTAAGGAACTACATAACATGTGCTGGTTGTTCAGTGACAGAGCAGAAGACGGATGCTGAATATATATATTTTTTTTACTGATTATTTCAGGATTTAAAAAAAATATGGTGAAGCTTTGATATGTATGCTACATATTTATATGAAATATTAAATTGTTCTCATGTAAAATAATCTTGAAGGCTACATAATATTTGCATCCTATTTTTGATAAGTTATTGATAAGTTATTTGTGTTAAATTATGTCTTTCGACTTTATAATAGTGCATATTCTATTTTCTCTGCTTCTATATAATTAAAGTGATAAAGCTGTTGACAAAATTTGTTGAATTTTATATATCATTTCAATTTTCTAAATCAGTTACATAACTTTTGCATTACCCAAAATGTAATCTGATTGCTTTCAGTTACATGTGGATTACTTTCCCCTTAAGAGACATTAGAACACAGGTGTAAAACTCATTCCACGGAGGGCAGAGTGTCTGTGGGTTTTCGCTCCTTCCTTGTACAGTACTTGATTGATGAATTAAAGTCACTAATTAGTAAGGAACTCCCACACCTGGCTGTCTAGGTCTAAATTGAAAGGAAAAAAACTGCAGACACTAGGTGTTACATCTGCTCCTGCCACGCCCTCTACTGCTCATCCTGTGTCTCCTTGAGCTGCCGCCACTCCCCCAGTGTGTGTGTGTGTGTGTTTTTCCTTGCCTTTCCTCTCCGCTACAGTTCTGCCTGATCTGACTCTGGTTCCTGTCTCCAGTCCCACGTCACGTCATCCTGCTACTCTGTCCTGGATTCCCCACTCTACTGCTCCCTTGGATTCCCCCTCCAGACCTGCTTACCCTGTTCCAACCCCTCTTGCCTCAGCCTCAGCCTCCGCACCTGGTTTCCTGCAACCCGCCTGAGCTTCACCTGGCCTGCACTCCATCTTCCCCCTGTGTGTTAATAAATACCTTGGTTACTTCATCCCAGTCTCCTCGTCTGAGTCTGCTCTTCGGTTCACCTGTTCCACTCCGTGTAACACTAGACCCTCCATGGAATGAGTTTGACACCCTTCCAATAGAAGAAGGCAAAAAGGATCCATCAAACGCATTTGGTGTGTCATCATAGGGGTCTCTGACTTATGGTCAGACTCGATCAGGTGGAACAAACTTACACTTGCGCCACTTTTCAATGCTGAATTGAATGTCATCGAGAAAACACAAAGGTATCAATGTATTTTTTCCACAAACATCCTTTCTGAATTTAAAAGTAATCTAGTTTTTCAAAAGTATATGTAATCTGATTACACAATATTTTTGCTGGTAATGTAACTGATTACCGTTTGTTTTCTGTAATCAGATTACATGTAACTAATTACCAAATACTCCCAAACCCTTGTTATTGGTATAACTCCCCAACACCAAATTGCAGTATCAGTGTTCACCAGCAGATATCAGTGTCACCACAGACTGACTGAAGAGACCATTATTATCGGTAATTCCGCTATCACCAAGCCACCAGTCTTATCCATACTAAGGATGTTTTACTGTATCTGTAGATCCACTGTGTTGTTCAATGCCATTTCTTACACCTTTGTCATTACTGCAATCAGCTTGTTGTATTGTTTCTATGTGTATTGGGACAAGAGAGCAGTCTGGTCTGGATACTCTGACACCACTTATCGTTTACACAAACCTACAGACCAGAGCCAACTCACACAGTAGGGAGAAACCACATCTCTTAAACACTTTTTCTTCTCTCTCTCTCCCACCCCTTCTCTCCTCTCCCTCAATCTCTACCCTACTCCTCCATCTCTCCCTTGAATCATTGTGCCAGTCTGTCCCTACCTTGTTTACATTAAACAGCAGAATTACGCCAACCTGCTTAGACTTCAGGAATGTAACTCCATCCCCGCCCTCCCTCTCTCGTTCCTCTCTCTCCCTCCCGCCCTTCCTCTCCCTCCCTCCTTCCTGCCCTCCCGCCCTCCTTCCTCTCCCTCCCTCCATGGTCTAACCCGAACAAAAGAAATAGCGACAGAGTGCCTCCACTCATCTTCCTGGTAGACACACACCATGTTTATCTGAGTTTAACCATAAACACTAGTAAATTAACCAGTTTGGCCTGCTTCTGCAGACATGCAGGAGTAGTTAGAGGAGTCAGAAGGAAGCTGATGTAATGATGGTGGAGACCTTGAAAAATCCTTCCATTTTACACACATCTACAAACCACTGAGCTGGCACAACTTACTGTCTGTTTTCATTTAGAGAGAGGCAACCTCTGCTCCAGTATGCTGTGGCCAATACCATACAACATCCTAATAAGATTATTCCACTTCAGAATCATTGGACCTGCCTTTGTGACGCTAATATCACGCCATTTCCTGTTGAACGCAGAACGAGGGAGGGCTTGGTTTGTTGTTTTGGAAAGTTTGTTCTTTTGATAAGTTTT
Organism: Hucho hucho; assembly: GCA_003317085.1. Taxonomy (NCBI): domain Eukaryota; kingdom Metazoa; phylum Chordata; class Actinopteri; order Salmoniformes; family Salmonidae; genus Hucho; species Hucho hucho. The sequence goes on along the minus strand of QNTS01004198.1, from coordinate 127,537 downwards.
AATGAATATATAAAACATTTATTTAGCTTTGTTTGCTCTTTTCCATATTATGTCTCTCTGATAAGCTACCCAGGAAAGGGCTGAAAATAGGAAATGGAATAAGGCCTATGAAGAAACCTAAAGAGGAACCAGACTCTGAGGGATGGCAGGGTGGAGATTATAAGATGACATGGCCAATAAGGCCAGATTGTTCTTCAAGATGTTCAAACGTTCATAGATGACAAGGAGGGTCAAATAATAATCACAGTGGTTGTAGAGGGTGCAACAGGTCAGTACCTCAGGAGTAAATGTCAGTTGGCTTTTCATAGCCGAGCATTCAGATGTCGAGACAACCGGTGCGGTAGAGAGAGAGAGTCGAAAACAGCAGGTCCGGGACAAGGTAGCACGTCCGGTGAAAAGGTCAGGGTTCCATAGCCGCAGACAGAACAGTTGAAACTGGAGCAGCAGCCTGACCAGATGGACTGGGGACAGTCAGGTAGTCCTGAGGCATGATTTTAGGGCTCAGGTCCTCCGGGAGAGAGGGAGAGAGAATTAGACGGAGCATACTTAAATTCACACAAGACACCAGATAAAACAGGAGAATTACACCATATATAACAGACTGACCCTAGCCCCCCCGGCACAGAGAAAATTGCAGCATAGATACTGAAGGCTGAGACAGGGATGGGTCAGGGAACACTGTGGCCCCGTCCGATGATACCTCCGGACAGGGTCAACCAGGCAGGATAAGACCTCCTCCACAGCATAATCCAGAGGGGGTGCAAAACTGTACAGGTAGATCCCGTCTGCACCCCTGGGCCAGACTACACTCAATCATAGGACCGACTGAAGAGATGAGTCTTCACTAAAGACCTAAAGGTTGATGGAGTCTGCATCTCTCACATGGATAGGCAGACCATTCCATAAAAATGGAGCTCTATAGAAAAAAGCCCTGCCTCCAGCTGTTTGCTTAGAAATCCGTGGGACAATAAGGAGACCTGTGTCTTGTGACCGTAGCGTATCTGTAGGTATTTACGCCAGGACCAAATCGGAGAGCTAGGTAGGAGCAAGTCCATGTAATACTTTGTAGTTTAGCAGTAAAACCTTGAAATCAGCCCTAGCCTTGACAGGAAGCCAGTCTAGAGAGGCTAGCACTGGAGTAATATGAACACATTTTTGGGTTCTAGTCAAGATTCTAGCATCCATTTATTTAGTACTTTATCCGGGTAGCCGGAGAGTAGAGCATTGCAGCAGTCTAATCTAGAATTGACAAAAGTATGGATTACGTTTTCTGCATTATTTTTGTACAAAAAGTTTCCGATCTTTGCAATGTTACGAAGATGAAAAAAAGGTGTCCTTTAAATATTCTTGATATGTTCGTCAAAAGAGAGATCAGGGTCCAGAGTAACGCCATGGTCCTTCACAGTTTTATTTGAGACAACTGTACAACAATCAATATTAATTGTCAGATCCAACAGCAGATCTCTTTGTTTCTTGGGACCTAGAACTAGCATCTCTGTTTTGTTCAAGTTTAAAAGTAAAAAATGTGCTGCCATGAACTTACTTATGTCTGAAACACAGGCTTCCAGTGTAGGCAATTTTCTCCATGTTTCATCGAAATATACAGCTGTGTGTCGGCTGCATAGCAGCGAAAGTTGAATTTGTGTTTTCCCGAATGACATCACCAAGAGGTAGAACACTGTTTATAGTGAACACAATAGTGGTCCATAAATGGAACCTTGAGAAACACCAACATTTACAGTTGATTTGTCAGAGGACAAACCATCCACAGAGATCAAAATCAAATCAAACCTTACAGTGCAATGCTTACTTACAGGCTCTAACCAACAACGCAAAAAATGTGTTTGGTGAACAATAGGTAAGTAAAGAAATAAAAACAACAGTAAAAAGACAGTGAAAATAACAGGAGCGAGGCTATATACAGTAGCGAGGCTATAACAGTAGCGAGGCTACATACAGGCAACGGTTGGTTGGGCCAATTGAGGTAGTATGTACATGAATATATAGTTAAAGTGACTATGCATAAATGATAAACAGAGAGTAGCAGCAGCATAAAAGAGGGGTTGGGGGGGGCACAGAATGCAAATAGTCCGGGTAGCCATTTGTGGTCAGAGGCCGAGCAATTGCCGTACCAGGCAGTGATGCAACCAGTCAGGATGCTCTCGATGTTGCAGCTGTAGACCCTTTTGAGGATCTGAGGACCCATGCCAAATCTTTTTAGTTTCCTGAGGGGGAATAGGCTTTGTCGTGCCCTCTTCACGACTGTCTTGGTGTGTTTGGAGCATTCTAGTTTGTTGGTGATGTGGACACCAAGGAACTTGAAGCTCTCAACCTGCTCCACTACAGCCCCGTCAATGAGAATGGGGGCGTGCACGGTCCTCCTTTTCCTGTAGTCCACAATCATCTCCTTATAAACTGATCAATCCTCAGGTACCCTAATATGTAAATAAACAATACAATTTAAGACGGAATGTAGCATGTTCAATACCAACAAAGAGCGCGCCCTCAGTCATGCGCGTTCCACAAGACTACAGACCTAAGGAGGAACCCAATGATAAACTACAGCTGCTTGTTCATTTTTCAAAGAACAAGCTTGAAACCTTGTCTAAAGACTGTTGACATCCAATGGAAGCCATAGGTACTGCAATCTGGGAGCTATTCTTTTCATTGTGCAATAGGAAACCATACCAATTGCATGGTAGCTCAGAAAAGCAATTTCTCCGGATAGATTTTCCTTGGGTTTTTGCCTGCCATATCAGTTCTGTTATACTCACAGACATTATTTTAACAGTTTTAGAAACTTCAAAGTGTTTTCTATCAAATACAACTAATTATATGCATATCGTAGCTTCTGGGCCTGAGTAACAGGCATTTTACTTTGGGCACGCCAGACTCTCCGAACTTCCGAACACTGCCTCCTAGCCCGGAGAGGTTAAACTGTTCTGTGTTCTTTTTCTCCATCTCTGCCTGTCTTGTTGTACATGGAACCTGTCTCACATGCATTAATAAAAAAAAACTTAAGATGTCAGCTGCTGATTTTCAGATGTACACAACATAAACACAGCCATTTTCACTGGACTACCTGTTGCTGCCAAGGCATGATTTCCCTGGGGGTTAGCCTTGCAATAACCAAGTGGTGAGACACATAGCCCTCTATATTTAAATGTTTCAGGTACACTCCGATAGGTGTCTGCGTCACATACAGTATCTTCTATTGACATTATCTTCTATTGTTTGTCCTCATGTGTCTGTTTTTCAGCATAAAGTACTCTGTAGCCACTTAGTGTGGACACCAGGTGAGACCACACACACACAATAACAGTCTCTCTTCTTCACTTCATCCCTCTCCCCCTTCTCCTTAAATCCTCTAGGTTATATCAGCTGTTTTGGTGAACCCCTCCCGCATCTGAACTGGCTGACACAGAGGGCACAGCATGATCATAGGTGAGATTTCACTTGGTCGGGTCAACAGGAAGTATTATTAAAGAGATGCTTTACATTGAAATATAGACAGAGATGTAGTAGTCTCAGAGTTAATGATCCAAAGTCAGTTTTGCATTTCACCTCTTGATTTAAGATGACTGACCGTGTTAGAATAAAACATGGCTTAATCATGCTCTCTCGTCTGCAGGTATGTTTTGATGTGAGAGAGGAAGTCAGTCCCGTCATCGCCACCTCACCCGCTCTTAAGATAACCTTTGGGCTAACTGGGGGCCCAAGGCTGGTTAAGAGACACCGCAATTGTGATGAACTGAGAGAATATTTCATAATTCATTAATCATATGCTATCTGCCGCTGCTCTTACCTCTTCCCCTTACTGTCTTCTACACCACTCTCCCCACCTCGTCTTTCTTCCTCGTTTTATAATGCACACCATATGTACATTGAAGTACAGATTGAACTTGTATTTATAATGTTACAATTATCATAATTATAATGCATTTATGTATTTATAACACCTGGATAATGAACTTCTTTCAATAAAGCGTTTCACGTTCTCCACTGGTTGAAATTAAGTATCTCATTGAAATACTACCCTGTGTCCTCAGATTAAAGCAGACAAAGGGAGTTAGATATGCATAGTTTGTTTTTCTGTATATAGGAATTACAAATCAATCAAGTTTCTAGTTTATTGCATAGTTCCAATGTGTAATCATTGATGTCCCAGGAGCAGGAGTGGGAAACACTGTTGAAGTGTATAATTGTAATACATACATGCAGACACAGCATCATTCAAATAATGGAGTTTATGACTGAAAAAGAATGTCTCAGAGATTCATACCTGAACCGCACCTTTATTTTCCAAGGAAGAGTACATGATCAGTGAATATATTCAATGTACAGGCTACAATGTGGGGATCTCATGCGTGGTAATAACTACAGTACATGTGTATATAGGACTTGCATCCTTGGCACAATAAAGTTATTATATTCTACTCTATCCATAGGCTTCATTAATGCCATTCAGACTTGAAGTTGATACAACAACTATGATAGCTGAGGTTCATAGATTGGTATGAATATTAGTTCAGAACCTAACATTTTAGGGTCCATAAAAAGATTGGCTACATACTGTAGCTAGCTACACATCCATAGGCATGCAGTTATTTTTATCCTCTACTACACAAGAAGCAAGTAAATAGTTAGCTAGCTATGTTACTTCAGCTGCATTGCAAGGCAAGCTTACACAATTGTACATTCAATTTGCAATAAATGTTTTAGCTAGCTAGATTCTTTACATCCACTGTTTCACAAGACGACAGCCTGGTTTGCTGGTTTTCTCAGGAGTCCCTAAAACATTAAATAACATGAATGCACAAACGTTTGTCTCTACATTAACTAACACATTCCTCTCAATTGTAAATTTTTTGCTTGACTCGTTATGACATTATAACAACTTACATCTGGTTCCACCGTAATGTTTTGTAAGCCATCTTTGATGAAGAACGCCACAAGGCAAGGGTGGCTCGCGTCAAAATTCGTCATTGGAACCACTCTATATGATTGGTCATATAAAAACCTGGGGACCCAAATGCATAATGAGTGCTCTAATTCCCCCTTGTGGTGGCCAGGAGCAATGAAGCTGTGTCGCTGGGTACCTCTAAGTCCCGTGGTGCAAGCTCGCAACTTTTAAAGGAGGAACCACTGTAACTGACGAGAATTCTCTTGGTAGGTAAAATGGGCGGCATTTGCTTGTCAGGAATTCTAGGTCGGGTGAGCAAAAGGACTTGAGTTCTTGTCTGTTTTCATGATTACACCATGAGTCATTAATCATAAAGCATACACCCTCGCTCTTCCTCTTCCCAGAAAGGTGTTTATCTCTGTCGGCGCGATGCATGGAGAAGCCCGGTGGCTGTACTGATTCTGAGAACATTTCCAGAGAGAGCCATGTTTCCGTGAATCAGAGAATGTTACAATCTCTGATGTCTCTCTGGAAGGCAACCCTTGCTCGAAATTCGTCTACCTTGTTGTCAAGAGACTGGACATTGGCTAGTAGAATACTTGGGAGCGGTGAGCGATGTGCACGTCTATGGAGCCTTCTGCGGCGCCGTTGTTTTGGGTCGCCTACTGGGATCAGATCCATTGTCCTGGGAGGTGGTCTGAACAGAGGATCCACCTCGGTCGTAATGTTGGTATGTTGACATTGCTCTTATGTCCAATAATAAGACTTAAGATTTCCTGGGGTAACAATGTAAGAAATAATACTTAAAAAACAAAATACTGCATAGTTTCCTAAGAACGGGAAGTGAGGCGACCATCTCTGTTGGCGTCATTTCATACAGCCTGTCTCTTTCAATGATGACAGGAAGGGAGGAGGTCTTTATTCCAGTGAGATTGCTAAAGCGAACACCGCCATTTTTAGTTCTACTCAACCTAGATCGAGGCACAGACATGGTCTCATTGGGGATAGCTGAAATGACTACACTGACTTTGCTATTCGCAGATTCCACTAAGCTGGCAGGCTGGCTAACAGCCTGCTGCCTGGCCTGCACCCTATCTCATTGTGGAGCTAGAGGAGTTAGAGCCCTGTCTGTGTTGATAGATAAGATGAGAGCACCCAGCTAGGATGGAGTCTGTCATACCTCAGCAGGCCAGGTTTGGTCCTGTTTGTGGGTGAGTCCCAGAAAGAGGGCCAATTATCTACAAATTCTATCTTTTGGGAGGGGCAGAAAACAGTTTGAGTTGTGAGACTGCTGTAGAGCTCATCACTCCCCCTTACTGGGAGTAGACCAGAGACAATTACTAAATGCCGACACATCTTTTTAGCTAATTTACACACTGAAGCTATGTTGCACTTGGTGACCTCTGACTGTTTCATCCTAACATCGTTGGTGCCAATGTGGATAACAATATACCTTTACTCTCTACACTCGCCAGTTTTAGCCTTAGACAGCACCATCTCCAGATTAGCCTTCACGTCGGTAGCCCTGCCCCCTGGTAAACAGTGTATGATCACTGGATGATTATTTTTAAGTCTAACATTGTGGGTAATGGATTTTCCAATGACTAGGGTTTTTAATTTGTCGGTGCTAATTGTGGGAGGCTTCGGCAGATCAGACCCCTTAACGGGTGGAGGAAAGATCTGAGAATGCTTGGCCTCTGACTCCGACTCGTTCCTTAATGGGTAGAATCGTTTGAAAGTTTCTGTCGGCTGAAGTAGCGACTCCAGTTGAGCATGCCGACAGCATTTCTTTCCAGTAGCCATGAGAAAATTGTCCGGCTGCGGGTGAGTGGTCTTTATACTACTATCTGTACTTACTGGTGGCACAGATGCTGTTTCATCCTTTCCTACACTTAGATTTCCCTTGCCTAACGATTGCATCTGAAGCTGGGCTTGCAGCACAGCTATCCTCACCATAAAGCAATACTTTTCCTGTATGTTATGAGTACAGAGACTGCTATTGGATGGCATAATGTTACTACTTGGCTTTTTGGGCTGGTGGAGATCCTGTAGAACCATGTCCAGATAAAGCGTCCAGAGTTGAAAAGTTGAATGAAAAAGTTGAGCGAGGAAAGAATTAAGATGTTGGTAAATGTATTATTAGTAAAAAACTCAAAGTTTAGCAGATAGCCAAGTAGCAACAAACAGCACAGCAGCACGTGTAAGTTGAGGGCGGAGCTACCTTATTTCTCCAAGTAAGAAATATCCATTGTGGTCAAGTTATTGTCAAGTGTTATTGAAGTGTTTTAGGCGAAAATTGAAAGAAAGGGGTGGATCCTTAACTTCTTAGGGAGCGGCTCCCGAGGTGACGGTTTTGGAGAGTCTGGCGTGCCCAAAGTAAAATGCCTCCCACTCAGGCCCAGAAAATAGGATATGCACATAATTAGTACTATTGGATAGGAAACACTCTGAAGTTTCTAATAGTGTTAACATAATGTCTGTGAGTGTAACAGAACAGAAATAGCAGGCGAAAACCCGAGAAAACTCTATCGCTCACATTCATAAAAGGATAGCTAAGGATGCATTTTAACTGGTATTTGATTTGTTTAGGAAAAGTTTATAGGTATATTTGAACGCGTTCTCTTCACGTTTCAATGGGCGATTCGACGTTTGATTTTCTGAACATAATGCACCAACCAAACTGAGATTTATGGATATAATAAATGACTTTTTCTAACAAAAGAACCATGGATTGTCTTCGTTGGACACTTGGGAAGCCCTCAGCAGAAGTTCTTCAAAAGGTAAGGGATTTGTTTTCGCTGTGAAATGTGTTTTGTGTGAACCGCGATGGTTTATGAATTTATGCTAATGGTAAAATATTGGAGGTGCTACCCTCAAACAATCAAATGTTGTGCTTTCTCCGTAAAGCCTTTTTGAAATCTGACAACGCTGTGATATTGCCAAGAAGCAGAGCTTTTGATGA
>QNTS01004198.1:94109-107128 GCA_003317085.1 Hucho hucho | reverse complement strand
CTACTCCTGCCCCTTTCCCTTCTCTCCCCCAACCTACCCTACTCCTGCCCCTTGCCCTTCTCTCCCCCAACCTACCCTACTCCTGCCCCTGCCCTTCTCTCCCTGATCACCTCTCCTTCATGTGTCAATTACAGCTTTAACTCAGTTTCCCAGCATGATTTCGCTTCAGTGACCATGTGGACATGTGTGAGAGAGAGAGAGAGAGAGAGAGAGAGAGAGAGAGAGAGAGAGAGAGAGAGAGAGAGAGAGAGAAAGAGAGAAAGAGAGAAAGATAGTCTCCTGTTCATCCTGTTAATATAAGTACAGTATATCTCACTGTGAAATTCACTCATCCTTATGAGCCTCATGAAACCTTCTATACACAGAGCCCTGCTCACTCAGACACACACACACACACGCATGCACGCATGTACAGCTACCCTTGTGGGGACACACGATTCAGTCCCATTCAAAATCCTATTTTCCCTAACCCCTAGCCCTAAACCTAACCCTAACCCTAATTCTAACCCTAACACTAATTCTAACCTTAACCCTAAACCCCCTACAAATAGCATTTGACCTTGGACCAACTGTTCAATTTTTGTTTGTTTACTATTCCTGTGGGGGACTTCTGGTCCCCACAAGAATAGTTAAACACGTCCACACACACACAAACACACATACACACACACACACACACAGGCCCGATGAGTCACATAGAGGTAGTTTACGTCTAATGTCTAGTGTGTCTCACTAACAGGACCTGTCCACTCTCAGGGCAGCTCTCAACTCAAGCACACTGTTCATGAGTTACAGGCTGTTCTGTCTGTCTCTGTCTGTCTGTCTGTCTGTTTGTCTATGTCTGTCTCTGTCTCGTGCTCTCTGTCTGTGTTAGCAGGCTGAACACAGTAGACACCGGAGGTCCAGCCTGTAAAACAAGCCAGTGGTGGCATTGGGCCAACGGCAGCGTGGTTTGTTGGGACGTGTGGAACCCAGAAGGGAGGCTGGGTGATTGACAGCAGGACTGGAGAAAGTTTAGATCAGGAAACAGATAAGAACAGGAGGAATGGCACAGACATGTCAGAGAGCCTCATTGTGTGTGTGTGTGTGTGTGTGTGTGTGTGTGTGTGTGTGTGTGTGTGTGTGTGTGTGTGTGTGTGTGTGTGTGTGTGTGTGTGTGTGTGTGTGTGTGTGCGCATACAATCTGTGATTTAGTAATAAGAGCGTGAAAGAGAGAGAGGGAGAGATACAGGGAGAGAGAGACAGGGAGAGAGAGAGANTGTCCTTCTCAGTGACCATGTCAGTATCCAGGACCATTAGGCTGTCCTTCTCAGTGACCATGTCAGTATCCAGGACCATTAGGATGTCCTTCTCAGTGACCATGTCAGTATCCAGGACCATTAGGCTGTCCTTCTCAGTGACCATGTCAGTATCCAGGACCATTAGGCTGTCCTTCTCAGTGACCATGTCAGTATCCAGGACCATTAGGATGTCCTTCTCGGTAGCCATCAGCAGGAAGGCCTCTAGGTTCTTGTGAGAGAGTGCTCCTGATATACTGATATGCTCTTTATATACTTTAAGGTAGAGAAACTTCGCTCATAAGCTACCTGGGTAATTGAGAGGGTGAGTAGGAACTCGTATCCAAGGCCAATGATATGGTATGGATCAGTCAGCAGGTTGTACCGTCTCAGCATCTGGTAACAACACAGTGGACATTCTCTGTAGGATGAGCAGGATTTATTCTTCATTTCCACCTCATCTTCATTTCCATCAGGACCATCCTCCACTGTCCTGGTCAAGTCTTCCTCCAATCCTGAACTTTTCAGTCTTTTCCACTGTACAGCGAGGCTCCTCAGCTCACACTGCAAATTGTCAACAGTTGCTTGGCTATCAAATCGAAGCAAACATTTGCTGAGCTCTTGAAGGGCTGTCTCTGGAAGACCGTTGGATGTTATTTGGGAGAAGTTTCTAGGGTCCAGAAGGGCTAGGTCAGCATATAGAGTGCCATGAGACAGAAATCCCCTGTGGACAATATCTGTGACTGTATCCATCATTTGATTGTGGACTTGAACTTTATAGGCACTCTCTGCTTCTGTCAAAGCTTCATCTTGAGCCATCTCTCTAGACATTCTTTTTTTCTTTCTTGCCCTTTTCTGTGGCAGAGTGGCTTCCACCTCCTCCAGCCCTGTGTCCTCATCCTGTTCTTTGATCTTCTTACTTGCAAACTGAACAAATGTGTCTGTAGCTGCCTTAATGGTGTCAAAGTCTCTTGACATGCCTTTCAGGGTTTTCTGTGTAGCCACAACCATTCGATGGGCAGACAGGATGTCCATCCCACTTGTCTGCAGGTGTTTGGACAGGGGTGACGTGTTCTCAAATATCCTAAGAAATATTTGAGCTGTCAGTATCGTCTCATATCGGAGAAGAGCCTCAGTAAATCCTCTTGCCTTCACCCAAACAGTTGTCTTCATGTTGGCCTGTTCCTGTATGGCTGATAGTGTGAGGTGTACTTCAACATAGAGACCCTGGTCTGGTTTTCCAAAGGATCCAAAGACCTTCTTCAAAGCACTATCCTTAGCCCACCAGCCTGCTTCTCCTATTGGAGATAGGCATCTGTGTCGGAGAGCAAACAGTGACCCACTTGCCAAGACAATTTCAGTTGTGTCAGACAACCAGATGAAGGACATGTGCATAGCACCATACATGTACTTGATTGGGGGACTTTAAGGATAACAGAGTAGAGAACCCCTTATACTTGCCCTGCATATTGGATGCTCCATCCATAGCATTGTCAACGCACTTGCTCATGTCTAATTTTAGTTTATCCGTGACATCTGTCAACAACTGGACAAAGTACTGTCCAGTGGATGCCTCACACTTCACAACAGCCACAAGCCTCTTTTGTACGACATCTGTCACATATCTCACAATGACAGAGCACTGGTCTTGAGAAGTTATGTCCTGAGTTGTGTCGATCTGGACAGAGAACATTCCAGCTTGCTCAATTTCACTTGATATAGTCTCTTGGATAATTCTCTGAATTGTGTGAATGACAGTGTTGACAGTATTGTTTGAGAGGATTGTGATTAGAGAACCTCTGCCTCTTGCCATAGACTGACATAGGTTATTGCTATTCTCAATGCATTCGGTGAGATGCTCTTTCAAGCAGAGGTCATACTTTCCCAGCAGTATTATCGTCTCCAGGAAATGACCGTGATTGATACTGGTGTCCTCTAATGTATACGCAGCCTCAGACTGCATCCCCCTGTAACACAGCCCCATCTCGCCAAAGACTTTCACTATGTCTACGACACGTTCCAGCACCTGCCTTCTCCTGCGTACCTGCTCTCTGTGGGCAGACACCTGACAGCCACTGAGCAGACTTTGACTGTCTGCTTTGGAGGACCTTAAAAAGTATGCCTCAGCACTAATTCTGTGCATGTTGCTCTTCTACTCTTTGGTGTACATGTTTCCAATCCGTCATTTCACTCACTAAAATACTGCTGTCAGTAGGCTTCGCAAATGCCATATAAATTGAACAGCATAACGCACGGCTTTCTTCATTGTATGACAGCCGTTTCCTATTGGTGCCGTCTTTAAAACAGAAAACCCTCGGTACCACAGAGTTTTTTATTCCTGCAAAATGTTTTTAAAATGTTTTTAGATCATCTGATATGGGTCTCTTGAAATAATCAAAAGTTTGTCTGGCATCCTGGCCTTCCCTGACTCTCTCTCCCACTGAAACTGGACTGGACCTGTCATCAACTCCAAAGATTCTCTCTTCCACTGAAACTGGACTGGGCCTGTCATCAACCCCAACGATCCTCTCTTTCACTGAAACTGGACTGGGCATGTCATCAACATCAATGCTCTCTTCCACTGAAACTGGACTGGGCCTGTCATCAACCCCAAAGATCCTCTCTTTCACTGAAACTGGACTGGGCATGTCATCAACATCAATGCTCACTTCCACTGAAACTGGACTGGACCTGTCATCAAAAGGGATATTAATAAAATAATATATAAATTAACTAACAAAGGCCCAGTTTTGAAAAACTACAAAACACAGCAGCAGCAGTAGCCCCACTATTTCATATCAAGTGAATGAATGACAACACAACATGTTTTTTTGTGTGGCTTTACTCGCCGTTCACACCGGACAGTTGGCATGATGATGAGTTTCAATGCATTGTCTAGTAAGGGAGGCGAAGTGGTAGGAACCGTGGCGATGAGGATCATAGCTAGCAAATCACTGTAGACATATTTGTAACGTCTGCTTCAAACTCACACAAACACGTAGATCCCCTGAACGCAGCTCACTTTCCAGCCCACTTTCCAGCTCACGCTCTCTAACACCTAGATCGCCCCAATGCAGCTCACTCTCCAGATCCCAATCACCTGAATTCTAATCAACTGCTCACACACCTGTATGTCATTACACACACTTTTTAGTTCAGTTCTTTGAACCCCATCACAGTGAGGTATTGTTTGTTTTGTGACACGTCTTTCGGAGTTCTGTTTTTCCCATGATTTACTCCTCCCGTGTATGATAGTGTTTGACTGCCTCACGAATGACACCTTTTGCCTATTCCCTGCCTGTACTTTAGCCTATCGGATTTCCTGTTATCTACCTATTGCCTGACCTCCTGGACTAAGTTACTAGTCCGGGAGATCAGACCCCCTGTGTATGACCTTCTGCCTGCCCCTGGACCCAGCTACCTGCCTCCTCCTGTGGTCCTTTGTAATAAACACCTGCTGCGCCCTGTGCTTGAAACCAGCTCTCTGTCTCCCCTCATTTTCATTACAATATTCTCCCGCACAAAATATGAATTTGAGGGAAAGGACTTGATTGGTTTTACAATATGTATACTATTTGCAACCAATGGCTGTATAGACATTAAATAAAATTTGCTAATTAACATTTGTGTATGTCTAATGCAATTTAGAATTTAGAACGACAAGGCAAAAGCAATTCAGCCAGCAGCATACCACCCTGCAACCCACTGCTGGCTTGCTTCTGAAGTTAAGCAGGGTTGTTCCTGGTCAGTACCTGGATGGGAGACCAGATGCTGCTGGAAGTGGTGTTGGATGGCCAGTAGGAGGCAGTCTTTCCTCAGGTCTAAAAAAATATCCCAATTCCCCAGGGCAGTCATTGGGGACATTGCCCTGTGTAGGGTGCTGTCTTTTGGATGGGACTATAAACGGGTGTCCTGACTCTCTGAGGTCATTAAAGATCCCATGGCACTTATCGTAAGAGTAGGGGTGTTAACCCCGGTGTCCTGGCTAAATTCCCAAGCTGTCCCTCATACCATCATGGTCACCTAATCATGCCCAGCTTACAATTGGCTCATTCATCCCCCTCCTCTCCCCTGTAACTATTCCCCAGGTCGTTGCTGTAAATGAGAACGTGTTCTCAGTCAACTACCTGGTAAAATAATGGATAAATATATATATTTTTTTTTTATTTTTTTTTTAGCTAGCTTATTTTAGCCAAGTAAAATTATATGACAAATCACTGATATTCAAGTGATTGCCATTTCCCACAAAATCTACACAGGACGGTGAAATCTAGGCATTTAGAGCATTGCTAGGCGTCAAATCCAAGTTTTTTTCCGCTAGCAGTTTTGAAAACCCAGTTATGTCTTTAGCTCAATTCATTCTTTCTGGTACATTTACACAGCAGTATCTGACCAATAGTATTTGCATTTCCCTCATAAATTCTGCTATAACATGTTGTATTGTAACACATTTAGGCACATATCTACCGCTTTGGCTGCACTATCTTTGGCTTCGCTGTCCTCTCCATCTACTCTTTTACCCGCAAACCGGGTTGTGGCATCTTCCTCTTGCTGGTCTATCACTTCGATGTTAGCGTCGTGTGGTACTAGTACTACTACTACCGAATAAGTTGGTTAGTTTCTTATATTTACTTGCATTTGAGTGAAGACTTTTGACTATTTTGTCTCTTAACTTTTCAGCCCCAGCCTTATGTTTTTTACTCTGCTATTCCATGTTCTATTGTAGCTAGTTTTTGAGCTGTCAGTGTCAATGTGTGAGTGTGAGCGAGACAAAAGGGGCGGGGCTGAGTGTTGCATAGACGTTCGTTTGGAATAGACCAACGGGCTTGGGGGAAAGGGGGGGTTGGCCCGTGTTGCTCAACCTTCTGCCAACTTTTTTATTAGTAGTAAAATATGTATAAGGCAGGCGGCCCACCGGCCCAGAGGTTGACCAGCCCACCGGGAATTCTCAAGGTGGCCAGTCTGCTACTGGTCCCATCCACCAAACTACCAGGTGTGAAATGGGAAAGGGACTGAGGGGATATGCTAATTTGGTATAGAGCAGACCTAACTCACTGTATCAAATTAATCAAAACAGGAACATTTTACATTTGCCTAGAAATTCTAAAAAAAAATTCCTGTGTGCTACCTATATCCCCCCACTAGAATCCACATACTTTAATGAAGACAGCTTTTCCATCCTGGGGGGATGGAGAAGCTGGTACATGTACTAGTCTGTGGTGACCTAAATGCCAGAACTGGACAAGAACCTGACACCCTCAGCACACAGGGGGACATTCACCTACCTGGAGGTGACAGCATTCCCTCTCCCATATGCCCCCCTTAGGTACAACTACGACATCATAACCAACAAAAATGGGTCACAACTCCTACAGCTCTGTCGCACGCTGGGTATGTACATTAAAAAATATATATATTTAACCTTTATTTAACCAGCAACAGCGACCTGGACAAGATAAAGCAAAGCAGTGCGACACAAACAACAACACAGAGTTACACATGGAATGAGCAAATGTACAGTTAATAACACAATAGGAAAAATCGATATACAGTGTGTGCAAATGAGGTAAGATTAGGGAGGTAAGGCAATAAATAAGCCGAAATGACAAAGTAATTACAATTTAGCAATTAAACACTGGAGTGATAGATGTGCAGAAGATGAATGTGCAAGTAGAGATACTGGGGTGCAAAGGAGCAAAAAAATAAATAACAATATGGGGATGAGGTAGTTGGATGGGTTATTTACAGTTGGGCTATGTACAGGTGCAATGATCTGTGAGCTGCTCTGACAGCTGATGCTTAAAGTTAGTGAGGGAGATATGAGTCTCCAGCTTCAGTGATTGTTGCAATTAGTTCCAATCATTGGCAGCAGAGAACTGGAAGGAAAGGCGGCCAAAGGAGGAATAGGCTTTGGGGGTGACCAGAGAAATATACCTGCTGGAGCACGTGCTACAGCTGGGTGTTGCTATGGTGACCAGTGAGCTTGGATAAGACGGGGCTTTACCTAGCAAAGACTTATAGATGACCTGGAGCCAGTGGGTTTGGCGACGAATATGAAGCGAGGGGCAGCCAACGAGAGCATACAGGTCGCAGTGGTGGGTAGTATATGGGGCTTTGGTGACAAAACAGATGGCACTGTGATAGACTGCATCCAATTTAATGAGTAGTGTTGGAGGCTATTTTGTAAATGACATCGTCGAAGTCAAGGATCGGTAGGATGATCCGTTTTTTGAGGGTATGTTTGGCAGTATGAGTAAAGGATACTTTGTTTGCGAAATAGGAAGCCGATTCTAGATTTCATTTTGGATTGGAGATGCTTAATGTGAGTCTGAAAGGAGAGTTTACAGTCTAACCAAACACCTAGGTATTTGTAATTGTCCACATATTCTTAGTTTTACTTGCATTTAAGAGCAGTTGGAGGCCATGGAAAGAGAGTTGTATGGCATTGAAGCTCGTCTGGAGGTTAGTTAATACAGTGTCCAAAGAAGGGCCAGAAGTATACAGAATGGTGTTGTCTGCGTAGAGGTGGATCAAAGAATCACCAACAGCAAGAGCGACATCATTGATGTATACAGAGAAAAGAGTCGGCCCGAGAATTGAACCCTGTGGCACCCCCATAGGGACTGCCAGAGGTCTGGACAACAGGCCCTCCGATTTGACACACTGAACTCTGTCTGAGAAGTAGTTGGTGAACCAGATGAGACAGTCATTTGAGAAACCAAGGCTGTTGAGTCTGCCGATGAGAATGTGGTGATTGACAGTCGAAAGCCTTGGCCAGGTCAATGAATACGGCTGCACAGTGTTGTCTTTTATCGATGGCGGTTATGATATCGTTTAGTACCTTGAGCGTGGCTGAGGTGCACTCATGACCAGCTCGGTAACCAGATTGCATAGCGGAGAAGGTACGGTGGTATTCGAAATGGTCGGTGATCTGTTTGTTAACTTGGTTTTCGAAGACCGTAGAAAGGCAGGGTAGGATAGATATAGGTCAGTAACAGTAAGGGTCTAAAGTGTCTCCCCTTTTGAAGAGGGGGATGACCGTGGCAGCTTTCCAATCTTTGGGGATCTCAGATAATACTAAAGAGAAGTTGAACAGGCTAGTAAAAGCGATTGCAACAATTGCGGACAATTTTAGAAAGAGAGGGTCCAGTTTGTCTAGCCCAGCTGATTTGTAGGGGTCCAGGTTTTGCAACTCTTTCAGAACATCAGCTATCTGGATTTGGGTGAAGGAGAAATGGGGGAGGCTTGGGCAAGTTGCTGTGGGGGGGGTGCAGGGCAGTTAACCGGGGTAGGGGTAGCCAGAAGGAAAGCATGGCCAGCCGTAGAAAAAAGCTTATTGAAATATTCAATTATCATGGATTTATCGGTGGTGACAGTGTTTCCTAGCATCAGTGCAGTAGGCAGCTGGGAGGAGGTGCTCTTATTCTCCATGGACTTTACAGTGTCCCAGAACTTTTTGGAGTTTGTGCTACAGGATGCAACTTTCTGTTTGAAAAAGCTAGCCTTTGCTTTCCTAACTCCCTGTGTATATTGGTTCCTGACTTCCCTGAAAAGTTGCATATCGCGTGGGCTATTCGATGCTAATGCAGTACGTCACAGGATGTTTTTGTGCTGGTCAAGGTCAGTCAGGTCTGGAGTGGGCTAAATCTGTTCCTGATTCTACATTTTTTGAATGGGGCATGCTTATTTAACATGGTGAGGAAAGGACTTTTAAAGAATAACCAGGCATCCCTCTACTTACAGAAGGAGGTCAATATCCTTCCAGGATACCCGGGCCAGGTCGATTAGAAAGGCCTGATCGCTGAAGTGTTTTAGGGAGCATTTGACAGTGATAAGGGGTGGTTGTTTGACCGGAGACCCATTACGGACGCAGGCAATGAGGCAGTGATCGCTGAGATCCTGGTTGAAGAGAGCAGAGGTGTATTTAGAGGGCAGGTTGGTCAGGATTATATATATGAGGGTGCACGTGTTTACAGATTTGGGGTTGTACCTAGTAGGTTCATTGATAATTTGTATGAGATTGAGGGCATCTAGCTTAGATTGCAGGACTGCCGGGGTGTTGAGTATGTCCCAGTTTAGGTCACCTAACAGTACGAGCTCTGAAGATAGATGGAGGGCAATCAATTCACATATGGTGTCCAGAGCACAGCAATATTTGGAACCAAGGACTGATCACCCAATCCACAAAAATGGAGACAAATTTGACTCCAATAACTACCGTGGGATATGCTTTAACAGCAACCTTAGGAAAATCCTCTGCATTATCATTAACAGCAGACTTGTACATTTCCTCAGTGAAAACAATGTACTGAGAAAATATTGTGACGACCCTCCCACTCTGTCTGCCGTATTCTTTCTCTTTGCTCTTGTTTTCCTTATTAGGATGCCGGTGAGCGTAGTCGGGAGGGTCGTCAGCGACAAGGGACACACCTGGGTGTCCCAGGATAAATGCACCACTTCCCCATTCATTGAGGAGATTCTCTCACACTGATAGAGTTTGGTTGTGGCATTTTTGTGGCTGTTTTGTTTGTTTGCTTTGGCACCTTTCAACACCCCTCATTATCACGTTTATGCACGCAACCACTCAATTAAACTACTGATTACTGAATACACACACTTGTTAATTGTATTTAGTTTACTTAAGTTAATGAATATATTTTGTTATTCCTTATCTCCATGTTGTCTCCCTTTTTGTTACGAACTTCGAGCCGGTTCGTGACAATATCAAATTGGCTTTTTACCAAATTACCATACAACCGACCACGTGTTTACCCTGCACACCCTAATCGACAAACAAACCAAACAAAGGCAAAGTCTTCTCATTTTTTGTTGATTTCAAAAAAGCCTTTGACTCAATTTGGCATGAGTGTCTGCTATACAAATTGAGAGAGAGAGAGAGAGAGAGACATGGGGAGAGAGAGAGAGAGAGAGAGAGAGAGAGAGAGAGAGAGAGAGAGAGAGAGAGAGACATGGGGAGAGAGAGAGAGAGACATGGAGAGAGAGAGAGAAAGAGAGAGAGAGAGAGAAAGAGAGAAGAAGGATAAGATATTGAGGTTATATTGTGAAAGAGAGAGACATGGAGAGAGAGAGACAGAGAGAGACAGAGAGAGAGAGACAGAGACAGAGACAGAGACAGAGACAGAGACAGAGAGAGAGAGAGAGAGAGAGACAGGGACAGGGACAGGGACAGAGAGAGAGAGAGAGAGAGAGAGAGAGAGAGAGAGGATGGATAAGATAAAGAGGTTATATTGGGTAACACATCAAGGTTGTTCTCTCTGTCTTTGGAACACAACCTTAGTACACACACACACAGGAAATGGGGTGTGTAATGGGAGGTGTGTGATGTACAAATACAGCAGGGAGAATAGGAAGCCAAGTAGAGGAGGAATAAGAAAGGGAATGAGAAATGGGGAAAATTTAGAAAAAACTTGGCTTTTTGTCAGGTTGAATCAGGCCTGATGCCTGCAGTTCATACACACACACACACAGTTAGCGCTGTGTTTGTGCCCACACTGTGACCAAAGAGTAATGGGCTCTGAAAGGTTCCTGCTGTGGCTGCATATTGACTGTGTACTATATGTATGTCTGCTCTCTATGGCGTGTGTGTGTGTATCCTGCTAGGTATGATGTGTAGAGTACTCCAGCTGTTGAAGTCTGTTCTCACCTTGTACTCTCCTGGACAACAAACACACCCTAATGTGACCTCCCAACCTGTCCACAGCCAGAACCAAGAAAAGGAAAAGAGAAAGAGAGAGAGAGAGAGAGAGAGAGAGAGAGAGAGAGAGAGAGAGAGAGAACGGGTTCGGTGCCAGAATCCCACTCTCCCCACTCCAACGGGACAGGGTAAGCTCTGGAATACCATTTGTGTCTGAGAGCAGAGGTAGAACAGACACACAGCTTCAGCCTGAAGCCATGTATCACTGTGGGTCCAATGAGGGAAGGAAGGGTCCATCAATGAAGGGAAAGACCAAATCACCCTGTCCCTGGTATACCTCCCTGAATACGACAGACAGACACTTCATGCATTGATTTGTTAAACCATCTATCCCTCCGTCTGTCCATTCTGCTGCTGGCAGTCACACCCAGTAGAGAGCTCAGAGAGCAGCCATGTTGGAGGCCCATCCCTCCCAGCAAACCAACATTGGTTCTGTGAAAGTTCCCAGAACATTTGTTAGGTTGCTGCAAATGTTCTCATAACACAAAAACTGTCCAGTGGTGCTGATGATTATACAATGTTTGTATAAAACATTTGCAAGAACATTCCCAGAACATTGCTCTCACATTTGTGTTGCGGCAGTATGTTGTAAAAACATTACTGGTACATTGTGTTATTACATCACCTGGAAACCTAATGAGAATGTTTGGGGAATGTTCTGTGGTGGTTGTTATAGATGTGCACAACATTTTACTGAACATTCCAAAGATATATATATATTTTTATCTGAAAATAAAAGCAAGTTCTTTAAATGTTTTTGGGATGCTATCATCCGAACTTTAGATAAAACCCTAACTAGAACTTAATGAGAATCTTATCTAATGTTCTGGAAATGTTCCCAGGTTGCTGGGATTCTACTTAGTAATGATTATCATTCATTAACAATCCCATGGTCCATTACACTAACTAGCTCCAAAGTCCAGCCACGTCACATCTGCTGAGCTGTTTATGAACTGACGACAAGGGGAAAGAATCACACAACTTCCCCTTAGACCGGTCCAGTCCAGTCTGCCTCAGCCTGAACAACAACACAGAAGGGGAAAGTCACTGGAGCCAGTCCAGCAGCCCAACAAGCTACAGTCTTATTCTCTTCTCTGTTTCCTTAGTTACGGACCTAACTTCCTCTGTAAACATTTAGTCCAAAGAAAACTGGTGATGTTGATGAGAGGAGTGTATTGTAATTCATCAGTGTTTATGCATAAAACACATAACCCAGAGGATTCATAAATAGTCATGAGTGTTCATGTCAAGACCAGGAAAAGTTGATTGAAGAAGCTGTTTCGGCTCTCCGAGCCGACTAGGTGAAACAAATATGTCGATGTGCCCTTGAGCAAGGCACTTAAACCTAATTGCTCCTGTAAGTCGCTCTGAATAAGAGCCTCTAGTAAATAACTAAAATTTAGTTTTAGAAGGCAAGGCACATTCCTAGGCTATATGCTAAAGCACGTTCTAGAACGTTTAATCACATTCTAGAATGCCAAAACACACATATCATTCTATAAATTAGGTTCAATGCTAAACCTACAATAAATGGCATTCTTGTACACTAAGACCTATTCCAGAGTTACTGTAAAGCAGCTCAGTAGTGGAGGCAAAGTGACTCGTATCAAACTGTTCCGTTGCTCCCTCTCCCTCCATAAAGCCTCCCTCCCTCACACACGCACATCCCCTGTCTCCGGCTTTCCCTGTTTAGTGTGAAACACGTTATTACGTTGATAGATACCATCTCTCAACCAGACAGGGGTCAGAGAAGGTTCCACACATACACACACACACCGATTGGCTCCGATGCAGAACTTCGAAACACACACACCCCTCCTTCAACTCCTAACCCCTTTCCCCATGGCTCCTCTGTCATGGTTGGCCGGCTCTGGAAACCTGAGATGGGGTCTAACTCCCCCCCATCACACACCCCCTCACCCCCCAACACCCTCCAGCCCACATTTCTCCCATTTTCCCCTAAAGCCCACTGCTCTCCCCATTCCCCCCTACAGTCCACTGCTCTCCCCATTCTCCCTACAGCCCAC
>QNTS01004198.1:79596-92732 GCA_003317085.1 Hucho hucho | reverse complement strand
GGGGGGGGGGGGGTAGAGACTGGCAGGTGGGGCGTGGGAAGTGACACCGCTTCTCTTCCCCCGCCCTCCTCCCTCCTTGTCTCTCCCTTCCACCCTCCTCCCCCACTGCTCCCTCTGTCACCTTGGGAGGCCAGGGGGAACTGGAGCTGTTAAAAGCTTATCTGGTTACAGAACCCTGAGACACCTTTCCCCAGGTGAGGCCCTCTGCTCAGCCAATCAAGTGCCTGGAAATATCCCCAACACACACCATGGTGACACTGATGTCATCCCTATGGCATCAGAAGAGAAAACTTTTAAACACTCTTTTTATCCCCCCACCACCATTCTCTTTCTCCTCTGTCTCTCTCTCTGTTTTTCATCATGGTCAGAGCTTCTGGGGGTTCCTATAGTCAGACGTTACAGCTTGCATCTCTGTACCATCTTCATTCAATGTATTCAATGCATCTAGCTAAACCATACTAAACATTTAGTGAGTGCTAAGCATGCTATTTACCAAGTCTAATGTTGTCAACAACAAAAACAGATAAAAAAGCACAACAAAAACTTAACCTTCAGTGAAAGCGTAATATTCTGCTGTACACAGTGAAGGGTTCACCTGATGACAGCAGTAAAGGCTGGTCTGAGTTTGGACAGACTGAAAGCCTGGACTGAGTTTGGACAGACTGAAAGCCTGGACTGAGTTTAGACAGAAGTAAAGGCTGTACTGAGTTTAGACATTAATGAAGGCTAGTCTGAGTATAGACATAATTAAAGGCTAATCTGAGTTTAGAAAGGCTTAAAGGCTGGGCTGAGTTTTAGCAGTTACGGCTGTTCTGAATCTGGACAGCAATAAAGTCTGTCCTGAGTTCAGACAGCAGAAAGGCTGGTCTGAGTTTAGAGAGCAGTAAAGGCTGGTCTGAGTTTAGACATTAATAAACTCTGGTCTGAGTTTAGACAGCAATAAAGACTGGACTGAGTTTAGACAGCAGTAAAGACTGAACTGAGTTCAGACAGCAGTAAATGATGGACTGAGTTTAGACAGCAGTAAAGGCTGGTCTGAGTTTGGACAGACTGAAAGGCTGGACTGAGTTTGACAGCAGCAAAGCTGGACTGAGTTTGGACAGACTTATTGGCTGATGTGAGATTAGACAGCAGTAAAGTATGGACTGAGTTTAGACAGCAGTAAAGACTGATCTGAGTTTAGAAAGGCTTAAAGGCTGGGTTTTAGATAGCAGTTACAGTAGTTCTGAATCTGGACAGCACTAAAGTCTGTCCTGAGTTCAGACAGCAGAAAGGCTGGACTGAGTTCAGACAGAAGCAAACACTGGACTGAGTTTAGACAGCAATAAAGGCTGGACTGGGTTTAGATAGCAGTAAAGGCTGGACTGAGTTTAGACAGCAGTAAAGGCTGGACTGAGGTCAGACAGAAGTAAAGACTGGACTATGTTTAGATAGCAATGAAGGCTGGACTGAGTTTAGACAACAGTAAAGACTGGACTGAGTTTAGACAGCAGTAAAGTCTGGACTGAGATCAGACAGCAATAAAGACTGGTCTGAGTTTGGACAGCAATAAAGACTGGACTGAGTTGAAAAGCAGTAAAGACTGGACTGAGTTACGACAGCAGTTAAGACTGAACTGAGTTCAGACAGCAGTAAATGCTGTTCTGAGTTTAGACAGAAAAAAAGACTGGACTGAGAATAGACAGCAGTAAAGACTGGACTGAGTTTAGGCAGCAGTAAAGGCTGGTCTGAGTTTGGACAGACTGAAAGGCTGGTGTGAGAATAGACAGCAGTAAAGAATGGACTGAGTTTAGACAGCAGTACAAAGGCTGGTCTGAGTTTAGACAGCAGTAAAGGCTGGTCTGAGTTTAGACAATAATAAAGGCTGGTCTGAGTTTAGAAAGGCTTAAAGGCTAGGCTGAGTTTTAGATAGCAGTTACAGTTGTTCTGAATCTGGACAGCAGTAAAGTCTGTCCTGAGTTCAGACAGCAAAAAGGCTGGACTGAGTTCAGACAGCAGCAAAGACTGAACTGAGTTTAGACAGCAATTAAGGCTGGACTGAGTTTAGACAGCAGTAAAGGCTGGACTGAGTTCAGACAGAAATAAAGACTGGACTGAGTTTAGACAGCAATGAATGCTGGACTGAGTTTAGACAGAAGTAAAGACTGGACTGAGTTTAGACTGCAGTAAAGGCTGGACTGACTTTAGACAGCAGTAAAGGCTGGACTGAGTTCAGACAGAAGTAAAGACTAGACTGAGTTTAGACAGCAATGAAGGCTGGACTGAGTTTAGACAGCAATAAAGACTGGACTGAGTTTAGACAGCAATAAAAGCTGGACTGAGTTCAGACAGCAGTAAAGACTGGACTACGTTTAGACAGCTATAAATGCTGGACTGAGTTTAGACAGCGGTAAAGGCTGGACTGAGTTCAGACAGAAGTAAAGACTGGACTGAGTTCAAACAGCAGTAAAGGCAAGTCTGAGTTTAGACAGCAGTAAAGACTGGACTGAGTTTAGACAGCTATAAATACTGGTCTGAGTTTAGACATTAATAAAGACTGGACTGAGTTTAGACTGAAGTAAAGACTGGAATGAGTTTAGACAGCAATAAAAGCTGGACGGAGTTCAGACAGCAGTAAAGACTGGACTAAGTTTAGACAGCTATAAATGATGGACTGAGTTCAGCCTGCAGTAATTGCTGGACAGAGTTCAGACAGCAGTAAAGACTGGACTGAGTTTAGACAGCAATAAAGACTGGTCTGACTTTAGACATTAATAAAGACTGGACTGAGTTTAGACAGAAGTAAAGACTGGAATGAGTTTAGACAGCAATAAAAGCTGGACGGAGTTCAGACAGCAGTAAAGACTGGACTAAGTTTAGACAGCTATAAAGACTGGTCTGAGTTTAGACATTAATAAAGACTGGACTGAGTTTAGACAGAAGTAAAGACGAATGAGTTTAGACAGCAATTAAAGCTGGACGGAGTTTAGCAGCAGTAAAGACTGAACTGAGTTTAGACAGCAATAAAGACTGGTCTGAGTTTAGACAGCAGTAAAAGCTGAACTGAGTTCAGACAGCAGTGAAGACTGAACTGAGTTTAGACCGCAGTAAAGGCTGGTCTGAGTTTAGACAATAATAAAGGCTGGTCTGAGTATAGACAAAATTAAAGACTGATCTGAGTTTAGAAAGGCTTAAAGGCTGGGCTGAGTTTTAGATAGCAGTTACAGTTGTTCTGAATCTGGACAGCAATAAAGTCTGTCCTGAGTTCAGACAGCAGAAAGGCTGGACTGAGTTTAGACAGAAGTAAAGACTGGACTGAGTTTAGACAGCAATAAAAGAAGGACTGAGTTTAGACAGCAATGAAGGCTGGACTGAGTTTAGACAGACGTAAAGACTGGACTGAGTTTAGACAGCAGTAAAGGCTGGACTGACTTTAGACAGCAGTAAAGGCTGGACTGAGTTCAGACAGAAGTAAAGACTGGTCTGAGTTTAGACAGCAATGAAGGCTGGACTGAGTTTAGACAGAAGTAAAGACTGGACTGAGTTTAGACAGCAATAAAAGAAGGACTGAGTTCAGACAGCAGTAAAGGCTGGACTGAGTTCAGACAGAAGTAACGACTGGACTGAGTTTAGACAGCAATGAAGGCTGGACTGAGTTTAGACAGAAGTAAAGACTGGACTGAGTTTAGACAGCAATAAAAGCTGGACTGAGTTCAGACAGCAGTAAAGACTGGACTACGTTTAGACAGCTATAAATGCTGGACTGAGTTTAGCAGCAGTAAAGGCTGGACTGAGTTTAGACAGCAGTAAAAGCTGGACTGAGTTTAGACAGCATTAAAGCCTGGACTGAGTTTAGACAGTGGTAAAGGCAGGACTGAGTTTAGACAGAAGTAAAGACTGGACTGAGTTTAGACAGCTATAAATACTGGACTGAGTTTATCAGCAGTAAAGACTGAACTGAGTTCAGCCTGCAGTAATTGCTGTACTGAGTTCAGACAGCAGTAAAGACTGGACTGAGTTTAGACAGCAATAAAGACTGGTCTGAGTTTAGACATTAATAAAGACTGGACTGAGTTTAGACAGCAATAAAAGCTGGACGGAGTTCAGACAGCAGTAAAGACTGGACTGAGTTTAGACAGTAATAAAGAGTGGTCTGAGTTTAGACATCAAAAAAGACTTGACTGAGTTTAGACAGCAGTAAAGGCTGGACTGAATTTAGACAGCAATAAAGACTAAGTTTAGACAGCAGTAGAGGCTGGACTGAGTTTAGACAGCAGTAAAGGCTGGACTGAATTTAGACAGAAGTACAGGCTGTACCGAGTTTAGACATTAATAAAGGCTGGTCTGAGTATAGACATAATTAATGTCTAATCTGAGTTTAGAAAGGCTTAAAGGCTGGGCTGAGTTTTAGATAGCAGTTATGGCTGTTCTGAATCTGGACAGCAATAAAGTCTGTCCTGAGTTCAGACAGCAGAAAGGCTGGTCTGAGTTTGGACAGCAGTATAGGCTGGACTGAGTTTAGAAAGCAATAAAGACTGAACTGAGTTTAGACAGCAGTAAAGACTGGACTGACTTTAGGCAGCTATAAATACTGGACTGAGTTTAGACAGCAGTAAAGACTGAACTGAGTTCAGACAGCAGTAAATGCTGGACTGAATTCAGACAGCAGTAAAGACTGGACTGAGTTCAGACAGCAGTAAAGACTGGACTGAGTTTAGACAGAAGTAAATGATGGACTGAGTTTAGACAGCTGTAAAAGCTGGACTGGGTTGAAACAGCCGTAAAGGCTGTATTGAGTTAAGACATTAACAAAGGCTGTATTGAGTTTAGACAGCTGTAAATGCTGGACTGGGTTTACACAGAAGTAAAGGCTGGTTTGAGTTTAGACGTCAGAAAAGGCTGGTCTGAGATTAGACAGCAGTAAATGCTGGACTGAGTTTAGACAGCAGTTAAGTCTGGTCTGAGTTTAGACATTAATAAAGGCTGGTCTGAGTATAGACATAATTAGTGGCTAATCTGAGTTTAGAAAGGCTTAAAGGCTGGGCTGAGTTTTAGATAGCAGTTACGGCTGGTCTGAGTATAGACACCAGTAAACTCTGGACTGAGTTTAGACAGCAATATTGGCTGGATTGAGTTCAGACATTAATAAAGGCTGGTCTGAGTTTATTTAGCAATAATTGCTGATCTGAGTTTAGACAAAGTAAAGGTTGGTTTGAGTTTGGACAGTAGTAAAGGCTGGTCTGAGTTTAGACAGCAATAGAGGCTGGTCTGAGTTTAGACAGCAGAAAGTCTGAGTTTAGACAGCAATAAAGGCTGGACTGAGTTTTGACAGGAGTAAAGACTGGTCTCAGTTTAGACAGCAGTAACGGTTGGTCTGAGTTTGGGCAGACTTAAGTGCTGGACTGAGTTTGGACAGCAGTAATGGCTGGTCTGAGTTTAGACAGCACTAAAGGCTGCACTGGGTTTAGACAGCAGTATTTGGAGAAAGGTGACATAAAGCATTGTAACAGGATGCATTCCTTCCAGGCCAGATGAGATTAGTGAGCGGACTCCATCCTGATTAACTTAACTCAGTCCTGATTAACTTAACTCAGTCCTGATTAACTTAACTCAGTCCTGATTAACTTAGTTCTGATTAACTTAACTTAGTTCTGATTAACTTAACTCAGTCCTGATTAACTTAACTTAGTTCTGATTAACTTAACTCAGTCCTGATTAACTTAACTCAGTCCTGATTAACTTAACTCAGTCCTGATTAACTTAACTCAGTCCTGATTAACTTAACTTAGTTCTGATTAACTTAACTCAGTCCTGATTAACTTAACTCAGTCCTGATTAACTTAACTCAGTCCTGATTAACTTAACTTAGTTCTGATTAACTTAACTTAGTCACACTTTTGGCAAGGTGTCCTCAGGATTCACACCTCACCCCTCCATCGCTCCGTCTCTCCATCCTCTCGTTTATCCATCCATCTTTCATAAAACATGTCCCCTCCCCACCACATTACAGCGTGAAACCCTGATTTCACACACATACACACACACACCCACACACCCACCTACATTCCCACCCACACACACACACACACACACACACACACACACACACACACACACACACACACACACACACACACACTGTATTTCTAGTGTATGTTTTTACTGTTATTATCATTGTCATGGCAGCAGTCATTTGTAGTGTTGGGTAAACTCGTTGACATAGAGTAATTCTTTAATTCTGTTGATGGTGAGAGGTGGATAGAGAGTGAATGTGTTCACACATTTCTCATAAAGGGAACCACTCCAGAATCATATAATATTGTTCTAACCTAATCTTTCATTGCAGGCGAACAGCTGTCCATGCCAAAACGCCTCTCGTTGGTTCATATTAATTTACAGTAAGGAAAAACACAGTCAGGCCATGTTGTACAGGCCCACTGGAACTAAGCACTGACCTCATGCCTGCTTCACTTCTATGTTAGTACCAAATTACCTCACCTCATCCTCCACCCTACCTCCATACTCCCACCTCATACCTCCATCCTCCCTCCTCCACCCTACGTCCATCCATCCTCCCTCCTCCACCCTACCTCCACCTCATCCTACACCCTACCTCTATCCTCCCTCCTCCACCATCCTTCTCCACCCTACCTACCTCCACCCTCCTCCTCCACCCTACCTACCTCCACCCTACCTACCTCCACCCTACCTACAGTATCTCCACCCTCCTTCTCCACCCTACCTACCTCCAACCTCCCTCCTCCACCCTCCCTCCTCCACTATCCTCCCTCCTCCACCCTACCTCCTCTGTCCTCCACCCTCCCTCCTCCACCCTACCTCCACCATCCCTCCTACCTCCTCCACCCTCCCTCGATCCTCCTCGTCCCTCCCTCCTCCATCCCCTAGAATGTCTCTCCCCTTTACAGAAGGGGTAATCATACAGTCCAATCTATACACATTAGGCTAGGCTAGCTCTGTCTACGGTTACATCATTAGGCTAGCTCTGTCAAATCAAATTGTATTGGTCACATACACATGGTTAGCAGATGTTAATGTGAGTGTAGCGAAATGCTTGTGCTTCTAGTTCTGACAGTGCAGCAATATCTAACAAGTAATCTAACAATTCCTCAACAATTACCTAATAAACACAAATCTAACAAGTAATCTAACAATTCCCCAACAACTACCTAATACACAGAAATCTAAAGGGATGAATGAGAATATGTACATATTTGTATATGGATGAGCGACGGCTGAGCGGCATAGGCAAGGTGTAGTAGATGGTATAAAATACAGTATATACATGTGATATGAGTAATGTAAGATATGTAAACATTATTAAAGTGGCATTTAAAGTTTCATTGTTTAAGTGACTAGTGATCTTAAAGTGTCCAGTGATTGGGTCTCAGTGTGGGCAGCAGCCTCACTGAGTTAGTGATGGATATTAAACCGTCTGATTGCCTTGAGATAGAAGCTGTTTTTCAATCTCTCGGTCCCAGCTTTGATGCACCTGTACTGACCTCGCCTTCTGGATGATAGCGGTGTGAACAGGCAGTGGCTCGAGTGGTGATTGTCCTTGATGATCTTTTTGGCCTTCCTGTGATATCAGGTGCTGTAGGTGTCATGGAGGGCAGGTAGTTTGCCCCCGGTGATGCGTTGTGCAGACCGCACCACCCTCTGGAGAGCCTTGCGGTTGAGGGCGGTGCAGTTGCCGTACCAGGCTGTGATACAACCCGACAGGATGCTCTCGATTGTGCATCTGTAAAAGTTTGTCAGGGTTTTGGGTGACATAATTAGGCTAGCTCTGTCTATGGTTACATCATTAGGCTAGCTCTGTCTATGGTTACATCATTAGGCTAGCTCTGTCTATGGTTACATCATTAGGCTAGCTCTGTCTACGGTTACATCATTAGGCTGGCTCTGTCTACGGTTACATCATTAGGCTAGCTCTGCCTACGGTTACATCATTAGGCTAGCTCTGTCTACGGTTACATCATTAGGCTAGCTCTGTCTATGGTTACATCATTAGGCTAGCTCTGTCTATGGTTACATCATCAGGCTAGCTCTGTCCCAGTATGGTTCTATGGTTACATCATTAGGCTAGCTCTGTCCCAGTATGGTTCTATGGTTACATCATCAGGCTAGCTCTGTCCCAGTATGGTTCTATGGTTACATCATTAGGCTAGCTCTGTCCCAGTATGGTTCTATGGTTACAGCATTAGGCCAGCTCTGTCTGTGGTTACAGCATTAGGCTAGCTATATTTGGTCCACCAACTAGGACAATAGACTGGATCCCAGCCGGCGACTCAAAACAACTGCAGCGCCGGAGAAGGGGGAAACGCGGCGGTCTTCTGGTCAAGCTATGTAGACTGGCACATCGTGCACCTCTCCCAAGTATTTTACTTGCCAATGTCCAGTCTCTGGACAACAAGGTGGATGAAATACGGGCAAGAGTTGCCTTCCAGAGAGACATCAGCGACTGCAACGTTCTTTGCTTCACGGAACATGGCTCACTCAGGACACGTTATCTGAGTCGGTACAGCCACCTGGTTTCTCCACGCATCGCGCCGACAGAAACAAACATCTATCTGGTAAGAAGAAGGGCGGGGGTGTGTGTCTTGTGATTAACGAGACGTGGTGTGATCATAACAACATACAGGAACTCAAGTCCTTTTGTTCACCTGACATAGAATTCCTTACAATCAAATGCCGACCGCATTATCTACCAAGAGAATTCTCCTCGATTATAATCACAGCCGTGTACATCCCCCCTCAAGCTGACACATTGACGGCACTGAAATAAATCCATTGGACTCTATGTAAATTGGAAACCACATATCCTGAGGCTGCATTTATTGTGGCTGGGGATTTTAATAAGGCTATTTTGAAAACAAGGCTCCCGAAATTTTATCAGCATATCGAATGTGCCACCCGGGCTGGTAAAATCCTGGATCATTGTAATTCCAACTTCTGTGATGCATACAGGCTATTCTCCGCCTTCCTTTCGGCAAGTCTGACCACAACTCAATTTTGTTGCTCCCAGCCTACAGACAGAAACTAAAACAGGAAACGCCCGTTCTCAGGTCTGTTCAACGCTGGTCTGACCAATCTGATTCCACGCTGCAAGATTGCTTTGAGCACGTGGACTGGGATATGTTCCGGATAGCATCAGACAACAACATTGATGTATACGCTGATTCGGAGCGAGTTTATTAGCAAGTGCATTGGTGATGTTGTACCCATAGCAACTATTAAAACCTTCCCCAACCAGAAACCGTGGATTGATGGCAGCATTTGCGCAAAACTGAAAGCGCGAACCATTGATTTTAACCAGGGTAAGGCGACTGGAAACATGACTGAATACAAACAGTGTCGCTATTCCCTCCGCAAGGCAATCAAACAAGCTAAGCGTCAATATAGAGACAAAGTAGAGTCACAATTCAACGGCTCAGACATGAGAGGAATGTGGCAGGGTCGCGGACCACGACGTCCTGCTCCCAGACAAACTAAACAACTTCTTTGCTCGCTTTGAGGACAATACAGTGCCACCGACACGGCCCGCTACCAAAACCTGCAGGCTATCCTTCACCGCAGCCAACGTGAGTAAAACATTTAAATGTGTTAACCCTCGCAAGGCTGCTGGCCCAGATGGCATCCCTGGCCGTGTCCTCAGAGCATGCGCAGACCAGCTGGCTGGTGTGTTTACGGACATATTCAATCAGTCCCTATCCCAGTCTGCTGTTCCCACATGCTTCAAGAGGGCCACCATTGTTCCTGTTCCCAAGAAAGCTAAGGTAACTGAGCTAAATGACTATCGCCCCGTAGCACTCACTTCCGTCATCATGAAGTGCTTTGAGAGACTAGTCAAGGATCATATCACCTCCATCCTGCCAGACACCCTGGACCCACTCCAATTTGCTTACCATCCCAATAGGTCCACAGACGACGCAATCGCAATCACACTGCATACTGCCCTAACCCATCTGGACAAGAGGAAAACCTATGTAAGAATGCTGTTCATCGACTACAGCTCAGCATTTAACACCATAGTTCCTTCCAAGCTCGTCATTAAGCTTGAGACCCTAGGTCTCGACCCAGCCCTGTGCAACTGGGTCCTGGACTTCCTGACGGGCCGGCCCCTGGTGGTGAGGGTAGGAAACAACATCTCCACCCCACTGATCCTCAACACTGGGTACCCACAAGGGTGCGTTCTCAGCCCTCACCTGTACTCCCTGTTTACCCATGACTGCGTGGCCAAGCACGCATCCAACTCAATCATCAAGTTTGCTGACGACACTACAGTGGTAGGCTTGATTACCAACAACGACGAGACGACCTACAGGGAGGAAGTGAGGGCCCTCGGAGGGGGGTGTCAGGAAAATAACCTCTCACTCAATGTCAACAAAACAAAGGAGATGATTGTGGACTTCAGCAAACAGGAGAGGGAGCACCCCCCTATCCACATCGACAGGACAGTAGTGGAGAAGGTGGAAAGTTTTAAGTTCCTCGGCGTACACATCACGGACAAACTGAAATGGTCCACCCACACAGACAGCGTGGTGAAGAAGGCGCAACAGCGCCTCTTCAACCTCAGGAGGCTGAAGAAATTTGGCTTGTCACCAAAAACACTCACAAACTTCTACAGATGCACAAATGAGAGCATCCTGTCTGGCTGTATCACCGCCTGGTACGGCAACTGCTCCGCCCACAACCGTAAGGCTCTCCAGAGGGTAGTGAGGACTGCATAACGCATCACCGGGGGTAAACTACCTGCCCTTCAGGACACCTACACCACCCACTGTCACAGGAAGGCCAAAAAGATCATCAAGGACAACAATCACCCGAGCCTCTGCCTGTTCACCCCGCTATCATCCAGAAGGCGAGGTCAGTACAGGTGCATCAAAGCTGGGACCGAGAGACTGAAAAACAGCTTCTATCTCAAGGCCATCAGACTGTTAAACAGCCATCACTAACATTGAGTGGCTGCTGCCAACATACTGACTTAAATCTCTAGCCACTTTAAATAATAGGTATTGGATGTAACAAATGTATCACTAACCACTTTAAACAATTTTGTATATAATGTTTACATATCCGACAGTACTCATATCAAATGTATACACTGTACTCTAAACCATCTACTGAATCTTGCCTATGCCGTTCAGCCATCGACTCAAATCTCTAGCCACTTTAATAATTATAATTGGATGAAATAAATGTATCACTAGCCACTTTAAACAATGCCATTCATATAATGTTTACATATCCTACATTACTCATCTCATCTCATGTATATACTGTACTCCATACCATCTACTGCATCTTGCCTACGCCGGTCAGCCATCGCTCATCCATATATTTATATGTACATACTCGTATTCATTCCTTTACACTGTGTGTATAAGGTAGTTGTTGTGAATTTGTTAGATTACTTGTTAGATACTACTGCATGGTCGGAACTAGAAGCACAAGCATTTCACTACACTCGCATTAACATCTGCTAACCATGTGTATGTGACAAATAAAATTTGATTTGATTTGATCTATGGTTACAGCATTAGGCTAGCTCTGTCCAAGTATGGTTCTATGGTTACAACATTAGGCTAGCTCTGTCCCAGAATGGTTCTATGATTACAGCTTTAGGCTAGCTCTGTCCCAGTATGGTTCTACGGTTACAATATTAGGCTAGGTCTGTCTATGGTTACATCGTTAGGCTAGCTGTGTCTATGGTTACAGCATTAGGCTAGCTCTGTCTATGGTTACATCGTTAGGCTAGCTCTGTCCAAGTATGATTCTATGGTTACAGCATTAGGCTAGCTCTGTCCCAGTATGGTTCTATGGTTACAGCATTAGGCTAGCTCTGTCCCAGTATGGTTCTATGGTTACAGCACTAGGCCAGCTCTGTCCCAGTATGGTTCTATGGTTACAGCATCAGGCCAGCTCTGTCCCAGTATGGTTCTATGGTTACAGCATCAGGCCAGCTCTGTCCCAGTATGGTTCTATGGTTACAGCATCAGGCCAGCTCTGTCCCAGCCCTCAGACTATAATGAGGTAAGAGACCTGGCTGACCACTGTTACCACGACAATGTGTGTGGAAATTTCCTCCAATGTTGCACACATGAAGGGAGGGAGAGAGCAAAGTGATGGAGAGAGAAAGGAGAGATGGCCAAAAAGGAGAGCAGAAATATTGTAAAGTTTATTTTGTTAACTTGTTGTGTTTCCAGTGGTGAGCAGTTACGATCCTTGTGTAAGCATGTAGGAAGGTGAGCGGGTATGTGGGAGGATCTGGGATGGAGAGAGAAATGGAGTGAGGTAAATGGATAAATTAGCTTCAGTGTGTAAGGAGTGTTAATGTATTGTCATATGCAATGAACATCCATAACTGTCCTTCCTCTTTCCCCATCCCTTCCTCCTCTTTACCTCCATCTCTGTCTCTTTCATTCCTGTCTCTTTTTCATCCGTTCCTACCTCCCTCCCTCCCTCTGTAAGTAAGCTGTCTCCTCTGTAAGAGCTAAAGAAGAGAACTTTACACAACAGGGGTGCTCAGGAACTTAGACCCCCCACCCACCCCCTGCCCTGTAAGTCTACCGCTCCGTGTCTATCCCCCAAAAAACAGAGACACCCCGATTGTTCCGCAATGGTGGGGGTTGAGGATTAGTTGTCCTGGTAACAGTGTAGTGCTGGTTCACGTTATCTTGTATTAATTGCTGTGAGGAGTGTGTGTGTGTGTGTGTGTGTGTGTGTGTGTGTGTGTGTGTGTGTGTGTGTGTGTGTGTGTGTGTGTGTGTGTGTGTGTGTGTGTGTGTGTGTGTGTGTGTGTGTGTGTGTGTGTGTGTGTGTGTGTGTGTGTGTAAACTCTCAGCCCCTGGCTCCCCTTGGTCTCCCTCCTCCACACCAAAGTCCTGTAGTCTCACCAGCAGTCTAATCACTCTCCGCAGAAATAATTGGAACACTAATTCACCCCCGCCTCCAAACACACACACACACACACACCCTCCTGAAGTGAGCCAGTTCAGCTTGTGTTCTGTATTAAAAAGTAAGACCCCCACCCACCCCCCAACCCACACACACACCGACTCCCTCCCCGAACCCACACACACACCGACTTCCTCCCCAAACCCACACACACACCGACTCCCTGCCCCAACCCACACACA